>CATKWJ010000708.1:0-32255 GCA_949825065.1 Odontocerum albicorne | reverse complement strand
ATATATATATATATATATGTACATAAATAACGACATAAATATCATTAGAAAATAGTCACATTGGGAATTAACTTATATGATTATCTAATGTCATATGCACATAAATAACGTGCATAATACTATTTTAAAATTGCCTCATTAAGAATGAAATTTATAAACATTAAGAATGAACTTTATACTCGTATATTATTTATAGTTAAGGCATTGACATTGTGGGGTTTAAAGACATCGTAATTGGTTTTATCCACTTTTTGTTATGGTATAACCCTACCGGTTTCAAATTCAACAATACTTGTTTGTACTCTCTTAATGATGAGGTGAAAGCCTTGAAACGGTAGGATTATACCGTTACAAAAAGTGGAATAAACAGTGTTTGATAAAACAAATTACAATTTATAAACTTATCTTATATTTTCCATTTCGATACTTAGATCAAAACATATTTTTATATATTCGCAATATTTGATCAAAATTGTCAAATTTCCTTGATAGATGTCATTACTTGATAAAAAAATTGCAATTTACTTAGCAATTTACAAACATATTCATTTTTAACAATAATTTTGTTAGTTACCAATTTTAAAAGATATAATCTTACGTATTAAAAAGATTCAAAAGATTGGATAAAATATAATGGAGAGGCATTAATTTTTACTCTAAATTGAACAACTTTTTGTCATTCTGCTATTTAATTTAAATGATTATTTTAATATTTGATTGAACTTAACCTGTGTAAAAAAAAACTTACATGTTAATACCATTCGGAAATTTATTCCAACTATCTAATAAGACTTTTTGAAGACTTAAATATACAAAAAGTACCATCGGAATTTAAACCAAAACCCAACATGGAAGACAAACGTTCTACCATTTAAACGCTAAATTATTTTAAACGGTTTAATGGTAAACCTTGACAAGAACAGGAATATCATGAAAACTGTGTGGCCATCGGAAAAAAGTTCATAGATATGCATGTATTTTTTTAATAAAAGTAAAATTTATGGGTAGGTTTTCAATTTTATGGGATATAATATTTAAAAATTATCTCCAAAAAACCTGAGACTTTTGAAAAATGGTATTTCATCCCTTTTGGACATATTTACAGTTTTTTCAGCCCTGTTTACTTCCGAGAAACTTGCCATATATCAGCGCCATTATTTTTGTCATTATATCACTTGATGGCATATGAATAAATAAATTTTAAGTTCCAGCACCGCAGCATGAGAAAAATAAATATCCGCCGCCTCGCAGCATCTCAAGGCGTGGAATTTGCAGGCGTGAAGAATAATTTTTCTTTCATCTTTACATATGAGACAAGAAATATGTTAACTTACGCCGAGAACCTAGTTTTCAGAAATAAAAATATTAGAACTGTCCTTTATAAAACTCTTTTAGTTCTTAACATAATACATATTTGTAAAAAAAATATCAATATGATGAAACTTCGTCTTCACATTTTCATATTTTGTTCCATTATTATATTTCGATTATATTATTATAAATAAACTGGCATCCATTTTTTTTTGTTGTCATTGTATTTAACTTTGTTAAACACACCTCAATTGATGTAAACTTTATATTTAGAACTACTTTTTGAATATACAATATAATTGTATTATTTGACGATCTCTTCCAGCCAACTAGAAAGGTTGAGTTAAAATCAGACTGATAAAATCGAACCTGCAACCTTCGAATTGGAAGACACACGTCTTCTGATTCGAAAGTTGCGGGTCTGATTTTCGTTTGAACCTTTATTTAAAAAATAATTCTAGTCTAAATTTTACTTAAGGCCTCTTTTAATTACGTTTAGGTGGCAGGAAAATTGAGGTGGTAGGTTTGAATAAATTACCAACTAGATCACGGAAGTCATTCGATTCAATTATCAACTAGATCACGGAAGTCATTCGATTCAATTATCAACTAGATCACGGAAGTCATTCGATTCAATTATCAACTAGATCACGGAAGTCATTCGATTCAATTATCAACTAGATCACGGAAGTCATTCGATTCAATTATCAACTAGATCACGGAAGTCATTCGATTCAATTATTAACTAGATTACGGAGGTCGTTCGATTAAATTATCGACTTAATCAAGGAGGACATTCGATTCAAATAACAACCACATTACGGTGGTTGTTTATATAGTATGTGTATTTTCATTACAAAAAAAATAATACAATCGGTAAAATATGGGTAAGACAAAAATATTTTAATTTATAAAAACAAATCTGAATATATGTCAAAATATTGATACATATAATATTAAATCTGAAAATTGGTTGTTTATTTGGTGTAAAAAATTGCGATTTTTTTTTTATGAACAATAAAATATTCCAAGAATAAGTAATACATGGCTGTGAGACAAAACGTTTAGCTCAATGAGAAGGAAATCATCTGGCAGGGATTAAGTAAGGGATGAATATAATAATTCTGACCAACTAAAAACAAAACAACAGTTTGAATCAAAACTAACACTAAATTGAAGGACCCGTGAAGCATGCAGTATCACTTTACACTTCTTTTTAGCTAGACTTGAAAATAATAAAGGATACAAGGGCACCCGAGTTGCTAACTAAATGAACACTACGGCTAAGAAAACCGAGAACTGAAGCGAGGAAAAGATGGATGAATAAATGGAGTTTAGAATTACCGGTCACTGGGAGTTTTAAACAGGTTGAGGCTGGCACAAAATAGACACCATGATGAGTTGTAGAGCAGTGAATCATTATAATCATAATACAAAGGAGAAATGATGTAAACAAATAATATTTTGAGCGTAAGCAACGCCAAAAGATCCCCAGGAGGACAGCACCAACGTTCAAAGGATGTCTGTGAAAAAGATATGAAGACTTATAACACAGATTTTGAATTGTGATAAGATAATGGCAAGATCAGAAATATGTGGTGCCAAAAGATTCCTCGAAGCAAAGAGGTATGTGATGAAATTATCTTGAAGAACTAAAAATCAAGGGTGAAACGTAGATAATCACCGAACCAAGACCGTGGCGTTGCTGGTGTGAACGCATGTGGGAATCGAGAATTGGTATCCATAATCATCAGAAAATATGCGCCATCCCCAAGCTATCTTCAATAATTATTTGTAATTATATTTGCATTATTTTAATTATTATTAATCACTATTTCAAGACGGACAGGAGATCACTTTAAAAAGTTTGTTAATTACAAAAATACTTTTTTGTACCTCTCGTTTCTCAAATGAGAAAAAAATCAGTTTATTCTGAATAATTTTCTTATTCTTTCTTTCTGTTTTCACATATCCGGAAACAAAGATATAACATACCTCCCGTTAACGTGTGTAAAAAAAGCAATGTTTTTTTCTTCAAGGATGATTTATTCCCAGCCCCATAAAACCATTTTCTCTTGCTTTAAGGGAAGATGGAATACTATGATACAGAATTCCGTCGAGTTGAGCTTAAGGAAAGAGTGAGAGAAATGCTTACACGGTCATAGTGAAAAAATATACGAGCCTGATTGCATTTTTCGTAAAGCGCTCCTTCAGGAAAACAAAATATTTTTTTAACGAAAATGTTTTTCGTTCGTGAAAACCTTAAGGAAGTTCGTTCCATTCCAATATACAAGATGACTGGTACTGGATACGACATATTAAAGGAAATGATAAGAGATATTAATGGATTCATTTCCTTCAACATATCCGATTTTCTAATTCGGACATATTGAAAAGCGTGCCCGGGAGACACCATTATCGTTAGCTCTATTAATCGGGCCTTTGAATTAAGAACCACTGTAATAAACAGTCCCCACCGCACGTATTTGATAAAGGCAACAGCACTCGCACATGTCTAGCGTATGTGCGAATGCTTTCATAAGACTCATACCTATTTTTTATTTGTTTTTTTGGATTCTTGCGATAATCGGGCCTGAAACATCTAAGGGAAAGTCAAGAGTCTTAACAATTGGTCACAGAAGTGATCATATTAATACACGCAAGTAAGTTCACATGTTAACTAGGGGAAAGTCAAGAGTCTTAACAATTGGTCACAGAAGTGATCATACTCGTATTAATACACACAAGTAAGTTTACATGTAAACTTTTTATCAATACGTGCAATTTTACAAATAGATTTTTTTAAATAATGCAGAGAAATGAAACGTGGACGTAGAAAAAGACTGAAAGATGCCGAATAAATGCTGTAAAAATATGTGCACTGAGAAGAATGCAGGACGTAAAAATAATCTACGTTGAATGTGAGCTATATATTTGAGCTGAATGTGAGCTATATGTATATGAGCTATAAATCATAAATATGAGAATAATAACCGTTACGAAAATGAAAATTACTAAAATTTAAATATGTATCATCATTCACACAATTCTTTGATCAAGTTTATATGAAACGTAGATTGGGGCCGTAGACAATATTATCTCCTGGCCATATTTTTCAAAATGTCCGTTTTTCTAAGTCAGATATTTTGAGGGGTATAGTATGAATAAACAAAATGTTCAAATAAGCTTTAACTCACACGAATGAACATATTATAAATATAAAAACAAATTTTATTAATTTCAAGTGTTAAACGTGTGTGCACTTATACTAAATCCAAACTTAGTTAAGTCTCAGGTAAAGTAAGTTTTGCAAGTTAAGTTTTCAAGTAACTGGGTAACGTAATACTATGAAAAGCTTCGGTTTACCGCAAGAGACAGTTAAATAACAAGATACATATCTGTTTCCAAGTAAGAATATTAAACTTAGGCCGAAGTGTGGTTTGATATCGAATTTGATAGAAAAAATATTTTTCTAAGGAATAGATTGAAGGTGATTATTTCTGTGGAGGAATAAATCGAATGCGTAGGGATAAGTCGAATTATAATTACAATTAAATGCAAACTGCGCCAACAATTAAAAACCTGGTTCCATATTTAATTGCGTTTCACGACTGATTTAAATAGATTAAAAAATATAAATAGAAGCGGCGAAACGTATGTGTCGCGATAGAAAAGTCTGGCGCTCCTTCATTTCTGCCTACCATGACAAGGAAATGGTGTGATTATATATGTGTATGTGTGTGTTTTTCTAAACAATATAAAATACTATATCATACACTGCGAAAATGAATAAACAACGAGAGATGAAGTTTAGATCTCTCAGTCTAAATGAAAATGTCGCATTAATTCCAGGAGGATACATCCATAATAGCGTACCCTGTAGGCAATACGTCAAGTGCTGCCGTAACGAAACGTTGCATAAATATTTAATTAGCTTCATTTGTAAAGCCACCGTTCTAACACTCCGAATGCCACTGCTGAAGAGAAATGTCTCCCTTACACATTTACCTACTCACAAACACATAGAAACTTATTTCTTCTTTCTCGTAAGACTACCCTGAAGTAACGAATAAACACTATTTTTACCCTTTAAATACCAAATTTGTTGTAAAAATTTAAATATGCTTATGTTACATGTTGAATTAATCTTTCAAAATTATTCGACTAAAAATCAATTAGAATTTTCAAAAGACGAAATACTCTTATAACCCATGAATTCATTCGTATGATAACCCTGAACATTTGCAAATTTGTGGTTCAAACATATTGAAGCGCGTGACAATTTTGTCTTCGCACTCTTAATCGAGTCTTCGCGTTAAGAATCACTTAAATTTGCTTAGAATTATTGATTTGTTCACACGCATTTGAAATACTAACCCGTACATGAAGAAACACACTTTGAACACGTGCGAGTAGTTATCAGCCAAACGTTTAACCATACTAGAACCATGTATTTATATTCTTTTTTTTTGTACCATCGGGATTCGAAACCGGTAAAAACCCAATTGCACTTTTTTCCACTTTTCAACCAGGAATCGTAACTGATACCAAGATACTTCGAGGTAAGAGCGGCATTTATTTTTCATCTCCACAAACTTGCATCGATAGCTCTATAAGATAAGCGTAAATCAATTATTATCACAGAACAGAGAAGCAGATAGCTATTTAGCATGCACGAGAGATTTAGTTTTTATGAGTCTGCAGGCTTTTTGACCGAGGCAAAACATTTGAAAAATGTGGACATTCAAAAGCAAATGGTTCAAACGGACTAGAAAGAATGAATGGAAGATTTTTTTCTAGAATAGTGATTACTGTTAATATTATAAGGGAATATTCTCGCCAAATTGTACTATATACAATGAAAATGTAATAATATACAATACATATATGAGTTATTCTTGGTGCGGCTGTTGAATGTATAATGAATTATTTGTACTAGTAGGAGCATAATATTAATAAAATTGATGATTAAAAGTCATCGGAGATAAATTATCCATTAATAAACTTATATCCCGATTAAAATAGTTTATATACTCGTATAAGCGGAAGAATGTTTAGGAACAAAAAAAATCATATTGAGTCGCAAACAAAGTGATGGATCATGACTCGTAATTAACGGATAGAATATAAAGAGTTTAAACCAATTTCAACAACTCTGCAGCATAATTACGGGAACTCTTGATCCTGACATAGAAGTGTAACATAATGCCCTATTTAAAAAGCGCGGACAGCATTTGACATTTTCTGCAATACAACACAGGACATTTTCTGCAATAATAATATTATATTAATTGAAAACCTGGACAAATAATGACCAAGTGCTATATATGTACATATATGGTCAGAACTGTTGTTTGAGATGACACATGGACTGTCAATGTTAACACCCTGGTCTTATTCGAAGCGTTTGAAATATGGATTCATACGAATTCGTAGGACAGATTCCGTTTTTTTAGGACAGACAGTAACACGATTGTCCTTCAAAGAGCTTAAACAATAAAAGAACTGCTGACCAACGATTGTATGTTTCACTTTAAAAAAATATTTATTAGTTTTTACCACAAAATTTTATGATATTTTGATAAAAAAAAAACTTTTTGGCATTTCGAGGGTCAAGCATCTGTTAACTCTCATGTTTATGTTTTCATTAACCCCTTTGTAGCCGCAAGGGACATAAAAGCGCGAAAGTATTTTCAAAAGAAAGTATTCAAAGCCGAACAATACCGGAAAATTACAAACTGGGAATAGTTTTCTTATGGTTCATTTTAGTATTGTAAGTTCAGAAAACTTTTATCGATAGTTTTTGTACCAAATCAAACAAAAGTGTTATGCCATAAGCTGTAAAACATAGATTATTGTTATATTACTTGTTTACTCTGTTCATTTTTTTTTCAATATCACATAACACTTAATATTGTTGTAAAGGATAGCACTTAAATTACATTTTCTGACAGGAGTATTGACAAATAAAAATATTTTCATAACTTGGTAACCAAAGCAAGATGCTGCGTTATTTATATATAAATTATGTAATATTTGTATGTATGTCTTAAATTTGCGTGATGACTTTCGGAATATCAGAGCAAGTAATGCGTTCCCAAAAAAATAGTAAAGGGTTTGTTACCCAAACAGCAATTTAGGGCTAATTACATATATAGTACTTAGCTAATTATGCAATTCAATTTTACAAAAAAAGACTGATAAAAGTTTGAAAGCTCAGAATACAGCGCTTTTTGATCTTTTAAACATGTTTTTTTATCACGTTCAAGTTGTGTCCAAAAAATCAAACCAATCTATATTATATGCTCCTCACTCAATGGTTAAATATATCTCATGTAACGATGATGTTAGACCAACTTTAACATACACATGAACGTGTTGGATTATTTGGGTAAAAGTTTTGCTTCATTCTGTTTTCAATAACTAGATTGAGTAAAACAAAACCACTGTATTAATAATACAAATTAAGCTTAAAAACATTTTCCTGTAGTTCAAGTATTAAATTAACTAAGTCTCTCCAAAGTTTTCGTAGAAGTATTTCAAACAAGCAAAAAACAGAAAAAAACGTAAGAATTAATCTTCTCTACAAACACACCTCCTCCCCGTTTTCTGTCATTTTAAATCCCAGCGTCTTCTTATCAAATTTTCCTCGAAACGTTTTCACCCCTCCACAGTCGACGTAATTTTCCTGTAAAGCCTCCAGGTTACGAAAAACATGTTGTAGCTTTGTCTAAGCTCTCGTGTTAAATAGTACGAGAATACAAGTGACAGGCTGTACGTAGTAATACAACGCAATATGCTTGTGACGTTACAATGTGCGTATGACAGTAAAAGGAAATTATTTACAAGCTTTAGCCAGACTGGCAAGTAATGCCCTTCATTTACGGCGATATAATTTAAAGGATTTGTTTCGTGGCGGCGAGGCTGAAAAATTTACCATCCCAATCCCGTTGAGCGAGGTTCTACAGATATTTAATTAGGGAGTTAGTTTAACAAGTTTTTAATGCTTTGGTGAGATTATATGTCTAACAACTGAAGTTTGTGTTATCTATGCTCCATCTTAGTTAAACAATTATTTTATTTTTATCTTTTATAATTTATTTTTTTATTTGACAGCAATATCTAATTGCATACAAGTAAAACTCATGAAATAAATTATAAAAGTTTTCAACAAGTACAATATTAAAAATCAGAGGTATAAAGTGAGTATTCAATGGAACCAATCTAAAAAGATCATAGTGAGAGTAGGAAAGTGTGAAATTGCTTCTAAAAAACGGAATCTCCTCTGCAACAGAGATTTAAATCTGGGCCTACGAATGTCAATTATGCACTGCAAATGCTTTCCATGCAGTTTTCTAAAGCATGCAAGCACGGACACTTACTAAAGCCACCACAAAGATTCTAGGTTTTGAAATTCAGTGAGAAAGTGTTTAATGGGTTGGTAAAAAATCTTCAATATAACATCTGGAAATGACACGATTAAGACGATGAAGATATCATAGTTAAGTGGTTCTATTTATCCATAAAAAATTGCGTCATTTTTTTAATAATCATAAGCAATAATACTCTGTACTGTTCACTTTGCATGCCATTTACACTCTGCAAATGGTTAGCAAAACAAGTTGTGAAAAACTAAAACTATAAAGTAAATAGTGCAATAAACAAACTGGGAAATAAAACACTGTCTACTCACTCGTCTACACAATGTCCAGCAGTGGCTATCCAGTCATGGTTAAGAAGAGCGCCGCCACAGCGATGTGTACTGGAGAAACCGAAGAATGATGTTCTTCGGACAGACACCTGGAATATAATTAAAATAAAAACTATTTAGTTATTTTATTTACGTTTGATACAGGTTGAGTTCACCTACATAAAATAGAATACATTCAACAAGAAAAAAATCAATAAAAGTCTAAAGTGGTATGGAAAAAGACTGAAAGGAGCCGAATAAATGTTGTAGAAATGCGTGCACTGAGAAGAATATATGGGACGATAATATACGAGTATGACAGAATACGGTATGATGTGTTTAGGGTGAGATATGAACTTAAGTTTGATGTGTTAAGTAAGATGAAGAGAGTAGCCTGAAATGTTTAAGGCATGTGGAACGAATATTTAAAGAAAAACTTACAAACAAAATGTAGTACAAATTGAAAATCCTTTGAAAGGGTTTAGGCAAGTAGAATAAATTTATGGAAAAAAATAACAAAATAAATATATAGTACGAATCTTAGAGATATAGCTATAGTAGAAGAATGCCATGAAAGTATGGCTGGATCTAATTAATGATATTTTGAAAGAAAGAAACGGGGAAAGTCTGATAAATCGTTGAATTTGCACGAGCAGATATACGGATGTGGAAGATGCGAAGGATGTATATTGAGATAGAAAAATCTGGTGATCTATCCTACCGCGACAAGGAAATGACGTGATGATGTGTATGTTTTTAATAAAAGTCTTAAAATCATAACAATAGGAACTATGATTAGTCATACTTCCCTGTGAATTCACTTAACATAGTTATACCTGTCAAGTTTATTAAGAAGACCAATCCTTAATTTATCTACCGACGCGCGACGTATGGAAAATTCGTTTCACTAGGTTATTCTGTGTGCGAGTGGTAACGCTCTTAACAGCTCTCTATCACACTTTAAACAAAAATATCAAGGTATTTTTTTGTATTTTTACTAAAGTATAGATGCATTTTTGAAATGTTAATAAAAAATGTAGCTGGCATTGCACGGTATCTTATTGAGGGCAAGCATACTAATGATATCATCCATTTGGAATTCTAAATAGAAAAATTATCTTCCACGTGCATTTAATGTTTAATGTTTTTTACAAGTTTATAAGTAAAAGACAACTTGATGGGCTAGAAATACTGCTGGTATATACTGTTGAGAAGATAAGATCACATAGACGAGCTCCGAACGGATCAAGTGATCTGTCATCGAGTTATTATAGAACGCTTTCAAGATAACGCAGAATCGCTCTAGATAAAGTGGGTTTGCCCAGAGACGAGTATTTTCCCAGCAATATAACAATTTTGAAGGGTGAGAAATGACTAATTGAATATATTTAGTTCGTCTGTTTAGAAAAAAATATTTATTCTAATTTATTAGTATGATGGGAATTGTGCTGGGAATTATGATGAGAACACATGCATAAATATAGATTTGCATAAAGTTGCATGTGCATAAACTTATACACAAAAATAGTATTTTTTTATAACTTCCGTAGTCAAATTGGTAAGGTGGTTGTTTATAAAGGTGGAGAATGCGGTTTCGATTTCTGTTAGAACTCAGATTTTTAAAAAGGATTCCAGTCAAAAACATTTATATGGCTGATTAGAAGATTTTGCCATATGGCAATAAATTCACTAGGTTTTAATATATACAATGAAGGAGTAGTGAATCTAATGAAGAACGTAAACTGAAGGCATAAAAAATGTCATATCGTATAACAGTAAACAATTTGAAATTTTTTTGTACACATATTTTTTTCACTAGAATAATTCGACAAATAAATTAAAAATGGTTTGAAAAGCTACAAACGTTATTTTATCTTCTTGCGATCAATAAAAATTCCAAAATAATCTGGATAAATGAAATAACATTCTTTTTTTTATTTTCATATTTTTCCCGCATTGAATATATCTTTTCTCAAAAAAATCAATAAAACATTTTAATAATATGCACATTTTTCTCGAAGAGTACACTTTCTTGGAATTATACGTCATAAAAAGTTTTTTTTTTCAAGGTGACAAAAAAGGGCTAACGCTCATCGATATTTCTCACACAAATTTGATAACTTTGAAGTTATTTCTATTATATCCAGGTTTATTGTCAGTTTATTTGAAAGTTTTTTTTTTGTATTTTTTAAGTTAAATTTTCATAGTCTCTTGGTTCTTACTCCAAGTGCGATCCTTTGGGTGAATTGAAATTTAGAATGAAAATAATATAAGTATTGTATAAATTACCTTCTCTATTTATCTTAATCATGCTCCACTTCCTTACCCAACCTGCCACATCCTATTCATTATGACGAATGTCGTATGTTTAAATGAATTGTATTTTCTTTCTGCATTGCTCAGTGTTAATGTTTTTTTACCATGCAAACCTTATTATTAAATTTCTGTAAAATAATATTTTTTTGCTGCGTGGAACTTTTTGAATGCTTTGTTATTTAATATAATTTGATGTTTAATCTTATCGTAGTATTTGTTATGTTCTTGAAAAATAAAGGAACTTATAAAAGAGAAGATAATTGAAGGAAAATGTGCCAAGAATGAAGTCCAAAAGAGTATTTTAGTACCAATTATGATGTATATAAGTAAAACGTGTGATTGAAAAAAGCTGAAGAAATGTTGTAGAAATTAATTATCTTAGAAGAATACGGTGACAATTTATGACAGAATACGGCGTGACTTGATAAGGGAGGAATGTGGACTTAGGACTGGTGTATTGAGTGAGATAATAAAGAATTTGGGCACGTACAAGTGAAAAAAAAAACTGAAAATCTGTTATATAGTAGGGGTGACGAAGGAAGACCAATAAAAGTATGGTAGTATAAGTTTTTAAAAGAAGGAAAATTTACTAGGAAGAGAAATCGTAGGAGTTGTATGAAATGTGTATAGATGGGAAAGAAGCGAAATATGTGAGTCGAGATGAGAAGTCCACCACTTACCTATCTGCATACAACAGGAAAACGCCGTAAAAGTATCTATATTTTAATGTAAATGGATGTTGTTTCTTTAAGTATGTACTCGTATATGTCTTTAATTGTTGACGTTGTATAAAAATCTCCCAGAATTATTGCCAGTCTGCAGTATTTTTCAACCATCCGGACAAAATATAAAGAACGTTAGTTACGTGATCGCAAAGATAACAAGAAAAGTGTGATATCATTAATGGAGGAAAAGAAGGTAACTTGGAAATCAAACATCTTACATTAATAACTAAAAATAAAGCTTTTTTAAATCGCTTTTTAAAAGATGTCAATGACGAAGCATGTCTAATGTTAGTTGGTAACTATTTTATATAAAGTTTGTTTTATATTTAAATCATATTTTTAAGTCTTTTTTTTCCTTCTAAAAATATGTTATCAAAATCATGATGGTTAAAGCAGTAATTTTTTTCCATAACAAAAAATGTAAGCCCAAAAACATTCACTTTTTTTGTCAACTTTAATTCGGTTCTGGAATGAAATAATAAAACGTATAAAATACTCTTATCACGTTTTTTCAAAATAGTTTACGAACTCATTTTATCACGTTGTTCATGAAAATCCAAATCAAATATTTAAACATCGCCTTCATATATTAAATACTAAATTTACTCCGAAATATATGTTATTGAATGACATTTTTGGAAGTATTTACAAGTATATACAGCGTTTCTCAAACGCTTCTTACGCATAGTCATGAGACCGGTAGTTGAATTAATTGCATACAAATGTATATTTAGCTCGAAACTTGTTTACGTAGTAAGGTGGTAACTATAACCATCAGATTAGGCCCTGGATCTGCATATGATTAAAAAAACATATTTGATAAGAAAACTTACCAAAGTAAGACGAACTGCAATGAAACCTTTGTAGATCTTCCGATATGTGATAGAAACAAATTTGGCTTTAGGTGTATAGTATTCATACATGATCAAAAATATTAACAAGATCTTCCAAAAAGGGTTGTCTTCAAGTATTTCCTAAAGTTTTACACGCTACCAATATCCTTAATACTTTTAGTCATATCATTCCACGCCACAAGACCACCATTGGCAAAAGCCCTGTCGCAATACCCTGTCCTATTGGATCGATTTGGAATAATCAATTTATTCGATGAAGATGAAATCAACCTCAAATTTCTACCCCACTCCTGGTTTATTTGACAGATTAACATACAATGCCACCTGCAAATGATGTGTTTATAAGGTTACCCATGTTACGGATCCCCATTACTTGACAGTCTAATTTCCTAAATATGTTCGAGTGCTATAGTAAATAATTTATCTGCAATGTTGTCACCTTAATGATAAAAATTCTCTATTTTATTCATATCCGATTTTTTATGAATTAAAAGAAGAACTATCGGCTCCTCATATATACTTTTAAAAGTTTAATTTACATAATATATTTGAATTTCCCTATCTTACTACCCATTGAAACAGAATCTAAAGCTGTTTTATTGTTAAAGAAGACAAACATATGGGAAATTTGTATTCTAGGTGTTGCTTTATTACCTCACGCCCTATTTTCAAATTATCCAAGTTGCTACATTCACTTAAAAATCATATATGCTATGGAATTACGTATGAACACATTACACATTTACTGAAATATTTGAGGATATATGGAATTGCGTTGTTAGGGCTTGTAGGAAAATATTTTTTAAGATGCAATATACTCGTTAATTTAAAAATGCACAATTTACTGGCTTTATATTTTTACACGTTATTGGATTGAGGTTCGCATATTCGATATTATAAATAAAGACTCGTTTTGGGGGTCGTTTTTTTTGTATATGTGCATCAATCAAAATTATCCCTATTCTATAATACTTTCTAAGTGTAATAAATTTTTACAGTATTTTCAAGAATACAAATAATCTTCCACGAAAAATATTCATTGTAATCATCCTTTAGTTTATCAAAGTAAATGAACTAATTAAAAATGTCTGTACAAGAAATTTTATTTTATTATTTTTATTTATTAGTACCCTACATGAAAACGACTTTTTAAAATAACATCTAAATTTTTTTATAAGTGTAGAAACTTAGTTATGTTTTGAGATAATTACAATGAATAATACCATACTTTCAAAAGCGTGTAAGGATGTCAATGCAGAAGTGTGATTGCTCCAGCTGAGACTTTTTTAAGATAAGATATGAAATTATTGATTAAGAAATGAGACCACTTTGTCACAGGCCTTGCAAAAAAGTGGTTCTCTTTATCCACAATATGAAGTTTTTTTCATTTTTGCATTTTGAATATGCATTCTAAAGCTCGCATTTCTATTAAAACGATTAAAATTGTAAATATTGTAATGTACTCGTAGATACTAAAAGAAAACAAATATTATATTTTTTTAGTCAATATTTCAAGGATTGCATGTTGAGAGCCCCTGGTAAATTCTATTAAGACGCAAAATTAAACAATTCGTATATATTTTCTCCAGCTTGTTTTCCATTTCCCTCACATGGTTTCAGGCTTGACAAACAGCGTTTTGTTTATTTCTCATTATTTCATTGAGTAGAATTTTATACACATCTCATTATGCAAACCGCTTGTATGCCGTACATTCCCGTTTTATGAATTATTTACGGTGGCTGAATAATTTTGTGGGAAGCCGCATAATAAATTTTATTTGTTCCTATTCCAATTTAATAACGTTATGATGTGTGGGAGAAAAGGCTACTCAAAGATAAGAAAGGGGCATTTCATTCATGTCTTCATTTCACATTTATACGTTAGTAGAATTTATATTTTTCTAAACTTTCATTCGAAAAGTATCGTTTTCTAAGTGGAGGACAGAATAATAATATGGATGTTGCTAGACGAAAAAGCGAGGAAATAAAGCTCATGTGTTCACTTCATGAGAACAGTTCTTACTAACAAACATCATTCGAATATTAAGTGCATTCAATTATTATAGTAAAAACATCTGGTAAACGAATTGCTTTAAAATAGTTTCTTCCAGTTAACCATATTTTGTGTCATATGTAATTAATACCAATAATTATGACCGCGCCTTAAACTTTATAAAGATAAATAATATTTGAGTAAAAGCTCGTGATAAATCACAAGGATAATAGGGATAAGGACGGGAATTGTACGAGTATATAAGTTAAGGGTGAGGAGTATATTGAGTTCGTTATAGGAGCGAAGGCCCACCTGCTAGGATTAATCACATTACGTTTTTAAATTTAGTTATTTACTTAATAATAAATTAATTTGGTAATCATAGTCCTTGGTATCTTCTCAACCAGTTTGCAACAAATTGCACGAACCACTTTTTTAAAGACTTCTTAAGTTAAGAAATGAGACGTAACTTACTTAACTTACCAGTTGTAAGAATATCAGAACTGCGTTGCTAATAGTAAGACCCAAATTAAATCTGTTATTCATTAGTCTCGACACTTTGAGGTCCAATTTATGGCAGTAGAGAAACTTAACTACATCGTATTTAAAAGCCTTTGGTTTTACGTAGAACTGCGTTACTTAAAGATATGTGATAATAACCCAGTTCATAAGACATAAGCATTATTCCACAAAGTTGACAGTAAAAACTTTAATATGACTTCAATCACAGCACTTTAGGAAAATATTGATCAAATACGAAAATGTATTACTGATTTTTGTGATTTCATTGAACAAAGAAAATAAGGCATTACACCCCACACCAAATCACACTAAATATACATATATTTATACCCAGTTTCCTAGTAAAATTTCGCTTTTATTTAAGAGTCCGAAAAACAGACTGGGTATCGTAAAGACAATAATGTGGATCGGATCAGTCGAATGGACTAAAACGGCTTCCACAAAATAATATCCGTATTTTTTTATAAAGAAATTTATCTTCTACCAACTAATAATAATAATCATATGAACTATTTTCTACAAATTATTCTTGGTAACCCTTTATCATAAATCAAGTAAATTATAAGTTAATGTAAGTATTAATTTTTCTTACTAATTAAATTTTGTGCCTCGACATAATATGGTAAATAGTACCCATATTCCTAAATAATCCAATATGTTTGACATAAATAAAATTCATAATTTATTTAAGGTAAAAGTTTTCTTACTCATCAAGTTTTTTACCTTAACTTAATATGGGAATACTACCCATATGCTCAAATTAATTCAATATAATCAAATATAATGTATCGTGTACCGAATTTATGGTATATAATCAGACATGTCGTGTATTAAGTAGATTTTAAAACTAATGAAGTAAGATCTTTTAATAAATTTTGTACGTCAATTTAATGTGGTAAATAATACATATTTGCTCGACATAATCAAACATGTCGCGCTTAAAATGTATGCAATCAAACATGTGGTACATTCAGAAGATTAAAAGTGTATTTAAAATAAAAGTTTTCTTGTTGGCCTTATTTTGTACCTGAACTAATTATGGTGATTAGAACAAATATGCTCAAATGAACTCATCAAATATGTCGTGCTTTTGATTTATATAATCAGAAATATGTGTATAATCATAAGCCCCAATGAACAGAGTTTAATAATATATGTTATGCATTGGATGTGTATGATCAAACATGTCGTGCTTTAAGATCCCTTGAAGTTTATTTAAAGTAGAAGTATTCTAACTAAGTATTCCGATTTTTTTTACAACTAAATATGACCCAAAAACGCCCAAATAAACTCAGTTTAATCAAATGTGTAATGCATTGGATTTACTACCCAATAGCATAAAAAGTTTACTATTACCGAACCCAAAGGGAAAAGAAAAAGCTAGACTAATAAAAAACAACAGGAATAAAGAAAACAGATGACACCTGAAGGTGAAATAGGATTTTCGGAAGGTCAAAATATTTCATGAGTTTTTCAGTCAAAAATTAAAACCTATTTCCAAATATTAAACATTGAAAGTAATTACATTAATCTGCTAAGATAATAGTTCGAAATAGTATTATAGTTCCTACTTTGATGTACCGGAGTGAAACGTGGGCGTGGAAAGGACTTAAAGAAGAGTACGTGGAGGGACAATGTATGACAGAGTACGGAATGATTAGATTCGAGATATATTTCATTTATTTTACACATGACAAGAAATATGCACAATTGGCGAAAAAAACAACAGATAATTTCGTTTGGACACACAATTTTAATAGATCTGGGTTTGTTGCGTTTCATTTGTCGTGCCTCCAGTAAACTAGGATTTTGCTTGTATCATACATATAGAGGAAAAAATAAATTGATACTTCTTTCCGATTTTTTAATATGTAAAACCCCGTTGCACATTCTCATCAACCTGGTAATACGAGTAGTGACACTCAATTACATAAGTGTTCATCACGCGAATCAAACCCTTCATACTTCATCACTCCAGACAGACCTAATGAATAAAGACAAGGTGGTAGAAGAAAACCAAACAATGCATTGTTGGATGTTGTGAATTGTATTTGAAATAAAGATATGTAAAAAGTCTGTCTGTAGGTAGAAAATATACATTTTTTTAATTATTACTCAAAAGCACAAAATCAATACAAAAATCGTGAATTATTGTATGATAATATGGTACACTAAGGAATAATAGAAGCAATGTATTGTACGAGTATATAATAATACATGGTTAAGGATTGTATGATAATATGGTACACTAAGGAATAATAGAAGCAACGTATTGTATATAATAATACATGGTTAAGGATTGTATGATACTCGTATATGGTACACTAAGAAATAATAGAAGCAACGTATTGTATATAATAATACATGGTTAAGGATTGTATGATAATATGGTACACTAAGGAATAATAGAAGCAACGTATTGTATATAATAATACATAGTTAAGGATTGTATGATACTCGTATATGGTACACTAAGAAATAATAGAAGCAACGTATTGTATATAATAATACATGGTTAAGGATTGTATGATAATATGGTACACTAAGGAATAATAGAAACAACGTATTGTATATAATAATACATGGTTAAGGATTGAAATTAACATTTTACTCGCATTCATCAGACGAATAATTTCTGTGAACATTATCAATTATAATGACAAATAACTTATAAAATTGACCGTTATCAGTAGATTATTTGTTTTCCTGAATTAATTTCACAGGTACATGTAAATAAATTCTAACTAGATCTTTGTATGTGATAACTTTGGATATAAGTATGTATAAAGATATGGATACAGAATTTGAATGTTTCAGCTAAATGTTTTATTATGTATGAAAAATATATAAAATTTGTAATTTAGGAATAAGAACACTTCGTCACAGACCTTGCGTAGTGAAGTAATTTTCTGTATGGACAAAATGTTGGGTTTATTGCATTGTCTATGCACTTGTACCCTACGGTTTATCCAAAACTAAACAATTTCAATTCAAAATTATTCAAATTGTGAATGTTTTTTTTTTATAAAAAAACAACATTTCAAAGAAATGATTCATTGTTAGCCGATTATGGCTGACAATATCTTTTTTAAGCCCAATGTGTATTATTTACCGCCGGGTACTGTACACGCTTTTGGTTTCATAACCAAAGGGCAGTCTCTTCTAATCAAAAGGAAAGATGTTAAATATGCCTCAAGTAAAAACCAGATTCGTTATCTTTTTTAAAAAATTGTTTCCAATGGGAATCAAACCCCCAACCCCCAGTGGTGATAGACAAGCGTATTACTAACTAGGATATGAGTATCGATCATTTAATAAATACACCCGATAATCAATGAAAATAGGATATGACTTAAGAAAAGAAATGTATAATCCTCGTATTAGTTGAAGGTATATAAATAGTTAAACTTTCAACTCATATATATGTGAAATTAAACATGATTTTTTTAAACGAAGTTATACTTCTGCTACTGCGTATATTCCTTAATTATTTATCCCCTCTTCCTCACTATAAGTCCTCAAGGCCGAGGATCACGATCCCGAAAAGGTGCTAACCATTACTCACGGGGGATTTTCTTGGGTTATAAGTGCAGTGGTTTACCCTGGCCTAAAACCCCGCAGTTCTGTGTTCATTAAAATAGTCCTCCTTATGCTGAAATATGTCGTTTTATAAAACCAATTGAAAATATCCTAACTTTCACTTTAAACGGAATACTGAGGAAATGAAATTTCTCCCAAATGGTTATAGAAAAGTCAAACAAATTTCCTTAATATGGATGAATTCGAGATACACCTAGGAGCTCTTATTTCAAAGAATTGAGATGTGAAGCAGAGATCCGAAAACGATTTGTAATGGCTGAATCAGCTATGATAAGTCTGAATGCATTCTCTAATATTTTTATATCACTTTATTAAAGCAAATATGACATATTAGAAAGAAGGAAAAGAAGGCAGATATTGCGTATCTTATAGTATATAATGCAAGGGGTACCAACGTCTCTATCATCCAAAATTTATCAATTACCAAAAAGAATTCCGATGGTAAGGGCATACTTACATGCTTTGGGCATGTTGCAACAAAGAACAATTAAAGTGTTTACAAGCTTATGATCACGGGGACAGTTGAGGGGGAAATAAGTAAGACGAATTCCTCTTACAAAATGGACAGGCCAAATAAAGGCGTAAACTCGATAATTTTTAAACGCTATATTTAATAAAACCAAGGACCTGGAATGATGGAGACAAATGGTGCACAAATTTCCAAGAATAGTAGAGGATCATATCGCTCCGCACTGAACATACGAAAAAGAAGAACATTATTAATAAAAAATATTAGGTGCTTTCTTTATCAGCCTCACACAAACTTATCATCCAGCTTTATTACAGAGACAACTTACTTTATATATCTTGCCATTCTTTCTTGCAGCATGGCCCGTAAAATTTTTGCAATATACACAGATTAACACACCATCTATGCCCTTCGAGAACAAACAAGAAAGTTCTGTATATTAAAGTAAGGTTGCGTTAGAATATTATTCATAAGCTGTATGTTAATATATTCACAAGAAACAACATAATTAGCCAAATTAAATGAAGATTTGACCCTAATTGACTATATTCAATAAATGTATCAACTAATCGTTATTAAAATGATATTAGATAAATAATGCTGTCCACTTATTCATATTAGTGACTTTTATATTCTAACATGGTTGGGAAACTTTTTGTCCAAGGAAGCAACAGTTTAACTGTCAAGTTTTTACACGGGCTAAACGATAAATCAAAAAGATTCGTGAAATATCCAAATCAACTGTTAAAAATATATTTAGGTTTTTTTTAAAACAACTGCTAGGCAACAGGTATTCGACAACATGGGCCACTTGGATTATAAATAAAAGACAAATAAATAATAACAATCGCTACGAGGTTTTATTTTTCTTTGAACTTGAAAAATTTTGCAAATATTTTTGTACATGCATACACTTCGTTACACAGATAAAAATGAGATAAAAAAATACGACGTTGATAAGACGTCTATATTCCTAACCAGGGGTCGCGGATTTGACTCTTGTTTATGTCCTGTTATTAAAGCCTCTTTATCATCTCTAGGACATGTTAGCGCATTGTAATAAACGATTCCAGTTACATTGTATAAAACGAAAGTGGAGTAAAATACAATATAATAAAATGAAGGGAAATAAACCTTATTTACATGGCTTAAGGGTTTCCTAAAAATTTCTCAAATGAGGCAATAACTCACATGGGAATTTATATTTGTTTGAAATAATTCATCCCGAGTTATCACTTATGTTATGTTAAGTAAGAAAAAAAAATGATCTATATATATTTTTTTATAATATAGCCATATATTTTATGTATTATTTTATAATATACAACAAAAGTGTAATACAATACAAAAACAGTGAAATAAAAACTGACTTACTAAACGAGTATATTTGATTTGTATTCCATAATATAGCAGTCAAATAAATGATGAGTGACGATAAGAGTATCTTAAATATCTAATCCCATTATATAGCAGTCAAATAAATGCTGACTGGCAGTATTTTTTATTTTCTATTCCATAATAGAACGATCCAATTCATGTTTACTGACGATAAAAGTATCTTTGAATTCTAACTCCATAATATAGCAGTCAAATAAATGCTGACTGGCAGTATTTTTTATTTTCTATTCCATAATAGAACGATCCAATTAATGTTTACTGACGATAAAAGTATCTTTGAATTCTAACTCCATAATATAGCAGTCAAATAAATGCTGACTGGCAGTATTTTTTATTTTCTATTCCATAATAGAACGATCCAATTAATGTTTACTGACGATAAAAGTATCTTTGAATTCTAACTCCATAATATAGCAGTCAAATAAATGCTGACTGGCAGTATTTTTTATTTTCTATTCCATAATAGAACGATCCAATTAATGTTTACTGACGATAAAAGTATCTTTGAATTCTAACTCCATAATATAGCAGTCAAATAAATGCTGACTGACTACAAATATCTTTGATTTCTTCCATAATTTTGCAATCAAACAAATGCTGACTGACGATATGCGTATTTTTAACTTCTTATTCCTTAATATAGCAGTCAAACAAATACTGATTGACCATACAGATATCTAGGATTTCTTGCATAATTAAGCAGTCCAATAAATCTAGACCTTCAATTTGAGTATCTTTAATTTCTTATTCCGTAATATAGCAGTCAAATAAACGCTGGCTGACGATACGCGTATCATTGATTTCTTATTCTGTAATATAACAGTCAAAGAAATGTTTGTTGACGATATATTTGATTTATTTTTCCTATACTAGTTATCAAATAAAAGGAATATTTCAGAAGTAAATATTTCGAGAACTGTATTTGTTGTAAGTAAGGGCACAGACGTGAGCTCCAAGTGTCGTTTCTTCGGACCGAGCGGCTTTCTTAATGCCCTTAATGAGACCGGAGCGACCCTTTCCGTAGCGATTAATGAACCAAAAAGGACTCCAGTGGTCGAATGGAGGTTTTACTACGTGTTAGGGCCCACACGAGGCGAATGCTTTTGAATATTCGAATAATACTTCAAATAATTAGAGATAAAAACTGAATAATGCTCATGATTATAAAATTCAATATCTTCATTTTAATAATGTATTGTATTATAACTTTGTTGTATACAGTACAACCTGGCCATATCTTCCAACTATATCAGAGTATTCTAGAAGAAATAAACGTTCAAGTTACTTAATAAACTAAGTTCTACTTGTTTAATTTGTTTAATGACCGGTTTCGAGATTGCTCTCATTATATAAATACAAAGAAATATATTTCGTTCGATTGATTTTTGATTCGATAACATATCAATTCTCTTGATAACTTTGCATTCCTTCACTTACTTAAACTATGAAGTTTGCCTTGCTCTGTATTGTCCTGTTGCTACTATACTTTTTTTTTCGAGTTGTATGAATTGATCTCTAAACTGTAATAATTTGTATCTTCGTGTAATTTATAACTTCGTGTTTCATCTTAGATCATGATTTTTTACGTACTCGCTTACTGATATTATACCAATTTTTTAACTTCCTTGAGAGTCAGAAGATTGTAATTTTTAATTAAAATTAATTGTGTTCATGAATCCAATAAAAATATAATAAGAAGGACTAACTTAAAAAAAGTCCAAGAAATCTATAGACAAATCAAAATTAAAGAAGACCAATTAGATCAATAATTAATAGTGTTTTCAGTGCCATATTCAGGAACACTATAAAGAGCGTTACCACTCACACTCTGAATAACTTAATTGAATGAATTTTCGTTTATTTATATCTTCCAAATATGGTTAATTGAGGATTGAGCTCCTAAGTAAACTGAATAAGCATAGCTGAGCCGTTTCACAAGGAAGCATGAATATCGTCGTTCTCGTTGTTTATCAATTTGTTTATCATTTTAAACATTCATCAATTTGTTTAGTTTTTTTATACTATCCGACACATAATATTTGATACAATTTGGTAATGTTGTATCAAGTTGAAAATTAAATATAATTAAACCACAAAAACTTTTAAATTAATTCAAAGTAAGAAAAAATAAGCAAAACAAATAATCTCACTGCAAAATTTTTAAGTATTATCTTGAATTCATACGAGTCTCAAAAATATTAAAAGCTGGCAAAATTGTGAAAATTCTTCAAGAGCTTTTTGTTTTGAACTTAATTACTGATAAAATTAATAAATGCAAGCGATTAAATTTCGAAAAAAATTAATACAAACTATGCATAACACAAAGATTGCCATAAACATACCCGTATTAAACAAAGTTCAGTATTATATACTCGTATTTCCTCTCAACTTCTGCGCTCTTTCGAGTAATGCTCCACTAACCCACCAGTTATTTCGAACGCTTAACTGAATCATCCATAGCGTGCGTACAAGGTTAACGACCATTATTTCCCCGAATTCACAATTCGCATCCAAGTGAAACGCCACCAAACCAAACTGCTCTCGTTAACTTTCATGGAGGCTGTAAACAAGCCGAGCTCGGCCTCTGTTCGTCTCAACACAGACTCTGTTTGCCATGGGATTTAGTTTTGATCAAATTCATTAGCGTCCACACACAACAGTACGCTTTGAAACAGAATGCCAAACGACCTCATGTACCTAACCAGTGAATTCGTACTTATACTTAGGAAAAATACTGACCACTTTTCTACTGTAATGAGAAAAATATCGATTTAAAAAGTTATGTAATCTAATTTTTCTTATTGACTGACAATATTCACTACATTTAAGTAAACTTGGAGTATTCAAGTATTATATAATTGTATGATTTTATCCTAGATTATCGTTAGTAAACTTTTCCCATCTTTTTACGTTTTAACAACACACAATTTTCTTTCGATATGGAATGAGTAGTTATTCAGAATGGAAACTGTTAGTATACCACTAATATCTAACAGTTTCCATTCTGAATAATTTAGAGCGTGTACGAACATACGAGTATTTCACGCCGGCCACGTCTAACACATATGGTAGTTAGGCGTTGTACCCTCAGAAGTATAGCAAATATAGCTGTTGAAGATGTGTTGTTTCGTTATATATGAAAATGTTAAAAATTTAATGTCACGCGGCTATCAAGTATGTTTCAAAATATAGGTCAAGTCCAGCAGTAATTTAATAACGTTTAGATAAGTCTAAGGAGAATCTTTTCAGGTCAACGTAGTGTTTGTCCAAATACACCCTAACTTGTTCAGGCTGAAAACTCTTGGATCTTAGTGGTATTTTAGTGATTTGGTTTTTCAATTTTGTTACACTTTGTAACTGTATTCATAAAAAAACAATTTCTTTTTCATGAATTTCCTTGAATTGATCATTTTTGTTTGTCATCTAAAAACAGCCCATTCAATTTTAATATTAAAGTAAAATTACAGAAAAAAATATTTTAAAAGAATTCTTCATTAACACTTCCATGCAAATAAATCTAGGGATTCATTGCTTTAAAGTGATTTCTTCCAACTAACTAAATGAGAGTATCTTTATATATTTTTATCTTAGGCTCGAACATGTTTTTCTATGTAATTAATTTAGTGGTTCAATAACAGGACTAGCACGAATAGCACAAAAGCTTTGTTAAATTAGAACTTATATATTATAAAATGAGGTTAAAAAAAGTATTTCTTAAATATGAAGAGAAAAGGCCTAACATGTTTTAGTGGTTTAAACAACGTTCAACTAAAGATATGTATTATTTAGCATCGAAATCTTTTATTACAAAATTATAAATTACGATGTTGTCTTTGCAAAAGTTTTGACTGAACAATAGATTTTAATCTTTATTTTCATTAATCTTAAAAATCAAGAACAGAAAAATGTACCATAGGTGCATTAAAATATATTGCATCCTCAATAAAATAAATAAAACAATAATTTTCATTTTGTATTCACCAATGTTTTATTTGAGTTCACTACCAGTTTCAAAGACCTCCGTCTTCCTCGTCAGGGAAAGATAAAGTTCATGTTTACCTGACGAAAAAAACAGGAGTCTTTGAAACCGATAGTGAACTCAAATAAAACAGTGGTGAATATAAAATTAAAAAATTGTTTTATTTATTTTAGTAAAAAATGTTCAACAGGACACCGAAAAGTGAAACAAACGTATGAGTATTTTCTTAGATTTAAAAAATATATTGAATCCTGTTGATTTTATGTCAATTTTCTGTTAAATATGTTTATAAATCAAGTCACGGTAAAAGCCTAATACGATGTTATGTTTGTTTATATCAGCTTAGGGGCTAAGCAGAAAGATTCAATAATCTCAGTTGTGTATTGTGTATTATTTGTAGGCACAAAAAATGTTGACAGTATACTTTACGTCTTAACTTAACTGATATTATATTATTTATGTTCGGCGGTTCCTATTCAACAATTAACAGTTTTGTCAGGTTAATAATATTTTTTTAATTCTACACATAAATAAAACAAAGCTTCAATAATTTAAATTATGGATTAGTTGTATTTTTATTCAACTACCAAAAGTTGTAAAGTACAATTAATCCAAAACATGATACACTTGGTTTGACATATTTTTCTCCCCATATAAGGTGTACTTTTATAAAATCGAATGCGTTTGAAAATACATTATGTTGGTTATCTTATCATAGACATACGAGTACCTGTAGAAAGCGGATGGAGAAACTAGGAGGAAATAAATATATTAGACCTTCAACAATAGACTACAATGACCAAGCTGTGCTGCTAAAACAGGAAGCAAAGTAAATATAGATTATTCGAATTTCACACACTCTGTAGTGAAATGTTAACATGGATGGTTAAAATGCAGCATTTCACACACTCTTGAATGCAAAGATGAATTAATTATTTAATGCAACATTTCATGCACTCTTCAACACAAGTTAATATATGAATTATTGAAAAGAAGAATCATTTAAACTCTTCAACGCAACCTTATATCGATAATTTCAATTCAGTATTTCATATGCTGTTCAGCGAAAGATAATAAGGGTGAATTAAATGAAGGAGATAGGGGAACTGTGTATTAGAACACTAACCGATTTGTCACAGAATAGTGGCAGGTGATTGGGTCTTGTGCAGGTCTCTCGCGTCACTCCCAAGATATTGAGATGAAGGAGTTCATCAATCAATTACTTTACAAAATACAACATACATAATTCCTTAATAACAAAATCCACATTTTACTTTCACATATTATTTTTGAAAAATCTTCCTTTAAAACACTTCCTGAAAATTGAATAGAAAATATTTTGAATAAAGAACAAAACTCATGCATCCTCATGAAAAGGTCCATTACACCCCTAAGCCGCAAACAATTAGGGACCGGGCGGGATGGGAAATCGATCATATCCGGTGACACGCTGCATAACGGATATGATAAACGACGAAGGCCATTTTCAATGGTTCCGCAAACCTATTCACAAGTGCTTGATTCAATACGAATTTTAAAACATTTCATAAACTCTTCAAAGCTTAGTTAACATGAATGATTAAAATAAAGATTTTTATAAACTCTTTCAAATTATGCACATTAAGCATTTTATACACTCATAAATCCAAAGTTAAAATTTATTTTCGAGTTTATACCACGTTTTGTAACTCAAATGTACTTTGAGTTACGAAAACGCAACGTAAACTATAAAAGACAACATTTTTATGACTCAAATTTAGGATTTCACACACTCTTCAATGTCATGATAATATGAATGATTCAAATGAAGAATTTTACTCACTCTAATGCTAAGTTGTATTGTAATGTATAACCCTTTCGTTGCGTACAGTATTTACAGCCATGAGACAATCTCTTCCTACCAATCAAAAATTTATTAAAGAGGTCTTATGGGATACTCTGACTAGAATCCCGTACAAATTAAGTTGAGTTCCAACGGGAATCGAACCTGTAACCCCCGGATCGTAAGGCAGGCATCTAACAAACAATATCACGGAGGTCATAAATCAATATCGATGAATAAAATTAAGCATTTCAACGTTTTATACATTTTTGAAGTGATAAAATTGAGACGCTGTACTACATGGCACAATTATGTCTGAGGAACATGTTCTCTAAGATAAGTGGTACTTAAATACGCTGGATCTCAGAGAAAAAAAAACGCTTTGTTGGGCCAAATTCAGAAAACAGATTTTATTCAAATAAATTTCATTTTGAATAACATTAATTTGAATGAGACCTTCAAGGTATAAATTTATTTGTTTGGAGTTTCCAGGGAACCTTCTAACCAATTAAATTCACTTAATTAAATTAACTTTCAAATACATATACACATTATTAATAGACAAAAACAGGACGTGGCCGTAGAATGAATTGTTTCCAAAAACGAATAAAAAATGGCAAAGAAATTTAATTTTTAAAATTTTCGGGAATAAATTGCCCGCAAGCCAATCGTTATTAAAAACTTTTCCAATTTGATATTGGCGTTTAGGTGCGAAGTAGGGCGGACCAATCAAAACCACCGGAATTCTAATTTTTTTAACAAGTATGACAGCTGAATCTAAATTATTCAAAAATTGAGAAAAGTTTCAAGATTGGAGGTGCCAAATTTTTTAGCTCAGTGAAATGATTAAATTTGCGATCAAATTTTTCTTTTGTTTGGACCGCAATTTACGCCTTTGTGAATACCAGAAATCGCGAAGCCACCGCGATCTCTTCAATTTTTACAGGAACTTAATTCCTGAAAAACTTTCTTGGACGAAATTTGAATGTTTATTTCATATTTAGGATTTCATTTTATTATTTTTATTTAATATTTTCTGATTGCCATTCAGCCTGGTTTTGGAACTTTTTAGAAGTAATTCAAAACTTTATTTACAGAAAATTTAGTATTAGTTACGTAATACTGATTTAATTTTATGCAAAGATTTACGATCAAAATTTTTAATTTTAGAATTAGGGTTTTCTTTTTATATAAGCCCCGCCCCGTAGGGGCATTTTATTTTTTTAATCGCTATTCATTCCACTTTGTTTTTTTTAAGCTGGTGAGCAATGTTGAGTTAAATACGTTTATTGAGAAAATATGTTGGACATGTTCGTATAACATAAACACAGCAAGAAAATATGTTGGACATGTTCGTATAACATAAACACAGCAAGAAAATATGTTGGACATGTTCGTATAACATAAACACAGCAAGAAAATATGTTGGACATGTTCGTATAACATAAACACAGCAAGAAAATATGTTGGACATGTTCGTATAACATAAACACAGCAAGAAAATATGTTGGACATGTTCGTATAACATAAACACAGCAAGAAAAAATATGTTGGACATGTTCGTATAACATAAACACAGCAAGAAAATATGTTGGACATGTTCGTATAACATAAACACAGCAAGAAAATATGTTGGACATGTTCGTATAACATAAACACAGCAAGAAAATATGTTGGACATGTTCGTATAACATAAACACAGCAAGAAAATATGTTGGACATGTTCGTATAACATAAACACAGCAAGAAAATATGTTGGACATGTTCGTATAACATAAACACAGCAAGAAAATATGTTGGACATGTTCGTATAACATAAACACAGCAAGAAAATATGTTGGACATGTTCGTATAACATAAACACAGCAAGAAAATATGTTGGACATGTTCGTATAACATAAACACAGCAAGAAAATATGTTGGACATGTTCGTATAACATAAACACAGCAAGAAAAAATATGTTGGACATGTTCGTATAACATAAACACAGCAAGAAAATATGTTGGACATGTTCGTATAACATAAACACAGCAAGAAAATATGTTGGACATGTTCGTATAACATAAACACAGCAAGAAAATATGTTGGACATGTTCGTATAACATAAACACAGCAAGAAAAAATATGTTGGACATGTTCGTATAACATAAACACAGCAAGAAAAAATATGTTGGACATGTTCGTATAACATAAACACAGCAAGAAAAAATATGTTGGACATGTTCGTATAACATAAACACAGTAAGAAAAAATATGTTGGACATGTTCGTATAACATAAACACAGCAAGAAAAAATATGTTGGACATGTTCGTATAACATAAACACAGCAAGAAAAAATATGTTGGACATGTTCGTATAACATAAACACAGCAAGAAAAAATATGTTGGACATGTTCGTATAACATAAACACAGCAAGAAAAAATATGTTGGACATGTTCGTATAACATAAACACAGCAAGAAAAAATATGTTGGACATGTTCGTATAACATAAACACAGCAAGAAAAAAAAGCCACCTTAATCAAGTAAGAATATTAATTTAAAATATATTTTTCAGGTTGAACTATAAATTTTCTTTACATTCTGGAAACGGAAAGAGACATGTTTTTAATGAGCGTTTTTATATTAGTTGGCATAGGAGTATTTGTCAAAAGTATAATATAATATATCTTCATAAAATATTAATTTTAGAAGGCATTAAAAAAACATAAGTCGTATTCGTTCATGTCAGAATTTAAAATTGTGCTCTTTGACAGATGTTCCTTTATTCAATACGCATCCGATATATCGCAGATGTTTACTGGTTGTCTAGGGATGTATAAATAAACCAAGGGTTAGTCCGCACTTTTGGTTACGATGTTATAAAGTATTTTATTACATAGACCTTATTTATAAATATTGTAAGGACATTGTTTATAAAATTTCTACGAAATTATCTATTTTTATAAACATTTGAGATTGCTTACATCATCACACCTTGCACCAATATGAAATAGATAAAATAACTAAATTTCAAATTCAACTTTTTTGATCCTTATAACAATTTTAATATGCACAAATGCATCCAAAGTTAGAGTAATTTGAAAAGATTCCTCTATTTTTTCTAAGATGCTTCAAGGTGACAAAACCCCATAAAACGGAGATACGTAATTCTTCTACGATCTCCGTTTCCTTTGTAAAAATTGAATAAATGCTGTCAATTTTTGTAAATTTTCCATTTACAGTGTAGCAAAGCCGTCAATACGTCGGAAGAGCTTTTAATATCCGGCGGGGGACTGGCAGGCGCTTCAGCGCTATTTCCCGCGCTACAAATGAAATTCCCGTTTTTTTTTTCAATTAAGCGCCATTTTGTCACCCATCACCCTAGTTCTAAATGCACAAATTATCAAACAAGATGCTGGAAACTAAACGTAATGAACTTTTTGAAGTCAGATTAATTTATGGATTGACCCGACAAAGGTAGAATGTATGGAGTTCTACATTATTTAGATTTAATGAACAGTGAATTTAATTCGGTGTTTCTGTAATTTTTAAATTATAAGAATATATATTCCTGTAATTTTTCAGTACATTTTTGCATTCATATATCTTAATTTGACTTTTTCGGAAGTTTTCCTACATCGTTCTCATTAATTCATTTTACATTAAAAATATATAACAAACGTTTGTGTTCATTTTTCACGTTTCAACCATGATTTAACATAAGGAAAGCTCACCATTAATAAACCTTTGGTTTGTGGAAAATATATTAAACGCGTTATACTTGATATAAATTAAGCTGTTAATACTCTCACAAGATCAAGTGATTAATCCTTTCGCTTTCCTTTGACTGCCTTTCACAATTCCGACTCAATGAGATAATGAACACAAAACGTATGCAAATATTGTTTAGTTATCCACTTGATTATTCTACGTAAAGGCCAGAACCACAACCCTTTATGTCTCGAAAATACGTTCAAGGTACCAACTACTGAAAACAAAAGCTTTTTTTACTGTTTTTAAGAATATTTATAAGTATTATTACAGTTAGAAAACAATTGCGGGAAATCATTCATTTCATTCAATTATTAGGATATCCAAAATTAAACGCTTTATAAGTCCCATATACATTATGTATTTACTCAGTAACAGTTGTTTTGCCATACAATGAGCTTAGTATACGAAAATCGCTAAATTTATAATATAAATTTTGTCAAAAAATTACGCAATCATTATTTGATATGTTTAAAAAACTGCTAATTAAAAAAAAAAAAATTATTTTGAAGACACGTGAAAGACAATGATATTGTTTTCCTTGCCTTTAACAATATACTTTCATATTTATATCAGATACATTTAGAGATGTAATAACATGTATCTGTATAATGTCTCTTACAGTTTTCTAAGATAACGTTTCTTAAAAAGTTAAATGAAATAGAAAAAAATATTATAATTCGTTTTCTTAATTTTTTAGAATATTTACCCAGATTGATTATTTAACCTTTTTTTATTTTCATTCATTAGAAAAGAAAATACACATCAGGGCATTTTTTTATTATTTTCTAATTATGAAGATTTTTTAATCACGAGTTTATTAAGGAAATGTTTTAGCCATCATACGAGTACATATTTCCTGTTTGTGGAAAATAATTTAAACTCGATTTACTTTTAACTGTAAATAAATATTTCGTTGTAAGGAATGATTGTGTGTGTATGTAAAATATTGTGAAGAATCTAAATATAAAATACAAATTGTCCATTTTCCGCACTTGCTATGAAGACCATTTTTTAACAAGATAAATTTTGATGGACGACCTCCGTGTTCCAATTGGTAAGACGTTGCAAGTACATTTCCGTTGAAATCCAGATTGACGACCTCCGTGTTCCAGTTGGTAAGACGTTGCAAGTACATTTCCGTTCAAATCCAGATTGATGACATCCGTGTTCCAGTTGGTAAGACGTTGCAAGTACATTTCCGTTCAAATCCAGATTAATAAATGTATTCTAGTCTTATTTTCTCTTAAGGCATCTTTAAGATATTTTTTGTTGGTTAGAATAATTGCTTTACGTCAATAAGCTCGCTAGGCTGTACCATACACAACGAGAATGTAATACGAGTGCGACACAATGCAATAAGTTTAACAAAAAAAGGGGAAATTAGATTTATTTCAGAGTTTTGGTCACTACCCAGATCGGCGTACTTTGCGAGAAAAATGGCATGATTTTAATTTGCTAGCTCCAGTGAATGTATTATTCTACGTTATTATATTGTATTCCACGTCGACATAATTACAATTTACTAATTGTATGATTTCTCATTATGGACATTAAAAGGACATGTCACTTTAACTATAATACTTACAAGAGTAAAGTAAAAACGTCGTTCTTGCCGGGATGAATTAAATAAATTATGTGAGTTTGTTTTGTGTTTCCGTTATACACTTGTAATATACTGCTAACACATCAGTGTTAATTTTCAAATTGTTATTATTTTATATATATATATATATATATATATATATATATATATATATATATATATATATATATATATATATATATATATATATATATATATATATATATATATATATA
>CATKWJ010000707.1:0-33093 GCA_949825065.1 Odontocerum albicorne | reverse complement strand
CATTCTCATTCGGGATTCGAAACCACTACAATTGAAAGATAAAAATTATCACAAAAAAAAAAGTTAAGTGTAAGTTGAGAAAAAAATAAAGATATGAAGGTGATGGCTGCTGCGGACATAAGGTTCGGAGCTCTCTGCATAACATATGTGGTTCAGGAAAACATATTAAAGAAGGATCAGATTATCTATTAGTTTATGCTTGTGAAAAAATGTATGTCAAAAAATATAATTAAAATGTAGATTACGCGTTTGAATACTTGAAAAAAAGTCTATGATCGCGTGATAAGCGACATGCCATGGAAAATAATTAATAAAATAGTGTTGAATGCAAACTAATACGCTGTATTGCCCCGAAAGTAGAAAATTGTAATAGAGAGAATGGAGCCTTGACTAAATGGCTTTATATTTCGAAAGAAGTAAAGCAAGAATGCGTTATGTCACCCTTGTTGTTCAATATAAACATCGATTCATGTGTGAAGGAACTACATCAGTCAATTGGTAGCATACAAATGTCGAATGTGAATGTACGAGTATGTGGATTACTGTGTGCAGATTATATGATAGAGTTGACAGATAGTGAAGATAAATTGAAGAGTTTTGATAAGTAAATTGTATGAGAGGTGCGAAGAAATGATTAGAAAGAATGTTGCAAAATTTTAAGTAATGGTGATGGAAAAGTGTTAAAGGAAAAATAAATACGAAACATTGGTGAAAATTTTAAGATTGGAGCAGAGTTGAGGAATTCTGCTATTTCGGAATAATTTCTCAGATGATGGAAGAGTTAAAAGGAAATTTGAACGGCGTGTACCTAAAGGAAAAAAAGTCGGTGGGGCACTAAAACATATCATTCTTGAACCGCACAGTATCAAAATCTGTTAAGATTATAGATTACAATATAATGTTTGTGCCAAGTTCGATACATGGAAATGAAATGACAGTAAACCCGAAAAAATGCTGTTAATATACATACATTGAGAAGAATTCATAAAGTGACAATGTATGATAGAATAGGGACTGAAGTGATAAGGGATGAATGTGAACTTAAGGCTGATATGTTGAGTAAGATGAAGAAGCTGAGATGGTTTGAGTATGTGGAACAAATGAGTGAAGATCTATAAACAAAACAGATATGTTGTGGAAATGTGAGTGGAAGGCGTGTGAGAAGAAGACCAAGGAAAGTATGATTGGGTTAAGTGAATGATGTTCTGAAAAAAGGAAACGTAAAAAGTCAGAGTAATCATTATATGTTAGAAGCTATATGAGAAGGTGTATAGATGTAGAAGAGGTTAAGAATGTGTGCCGATATATGAAAATATGGCACTCTGTTCTCTCTGCCTACCCCGACACGGAAATGGTGTGTTGGTGTCTACGTGTATTAACAAACATAATCTATACATTTAAAAATAATCAAGAGGATTGAGAAAAACCTTTTTCTTAAAGAGGACAGAGTTATAAGTTTTACAATAAAAGAGTATATGTGACGAGATGTATGGACATAACACAAGCAAAATATGTGTGCCAGAATATAATGAAGTGGAAACCTGTCTTCTTTACCTACCCTAAAAATTGACAAGTATTTATCCTTTTATTTGTATAATTATACATCGCATTGTATTACACGGTGTATAAGTTAATAAATTCAAAAGCCCACAATTTTGAAGATATAGATAACTACTTTACTAGGCAAGGCCTGTGACGAAGTAGCCTTATTATTTAATATTGATTTATTATTTTTTTTTGTAATAATTTAACGCTCAGCAAAAACATTGAAACAATATATTCCCACCCATAGATATACTCTCACTTTTTAAAATACACATAATACCAACAGTTTCCTAATATAAAAAACCAAGTCAACATTATGCCCAAAAACTCTAGATTTCACGTTTAATATTCCAAAAATTTATTATTATGCCTATTTGGAGACGCCGAGAAACTTTTCTCTCACTCTAAGAAAGTCACCAGGTCATATATTTTGAACATTTGAAAGCACATAACAAAAATCTCGATTCTTTTGTTCTCGAGATTAAAAGAAAATGAATTTACTCTCATATTCACATTTGCAAAAAAAAAAAAAGATAAGGGTTCTAGTTATCTATCATATTACTGGAATTCCTGTCCCATCAGGAATCTTGAAAAAAATATCATTCATGATTTACGACCAGTCCTGTAGAATACATTCCTTAAGAGCAAGTCTGAATGGAATCGTTTTTGTTTTCGAATTTTCGCACACACAGGATTAGGTCAGAAGTGCAAGTCACAGAAATGTCCGATAGCAAAACCACCGCTATTGTTTTGAACAATGCACCAAAAGCGACGTTGTGGAATCTCCTCTTTGAAAGAGAAAAAGAGAAACGATAAAGAGATACCATAATGGTTTTTCACTCTAAAAAGATAAATTTCAAATTTCCCACAACCACCCGAACTCTCTTGTTTTGGAAAGAGAGTTTATCCAAACTCTCATTATTTACTTTGCAAGGGGAGCGTTTTGCTTTTGATATTTGCGTGTTTTGCAATGCAATATATTTGTTTTGTGTGCATTTATGAAATGATGCCCACTCTGAAAATTTTGTGTCTGAATAAACGTTAAAATTTAACGTAAACTGTACATTTCGGACGTTGTTTATTAGTGCACAGTTTTTTTTTAAGCCATACATTCGAGAAAATTTCATTTCTGATAAACGTTAAATTTAACGTAAACTTTTTTTCTCATACATTCGAGAAAATAATGAATTATGTCTGAATAAATGTTAAAAATTTACGTAAACTGTACTTCTCAGGCGTTTCTTTATTATTGCATATTTTTTTTGCTTTTTTAAATCAGACATTTGATAGACAATCTCTTATAATTAGGAGTGGTTATCAGCCATACTGTGGGTGGAAGGACGCCTGTTAAAGCATTGTTTTTTTTTAAAAGGCCATCCGCCCTAACTAGGATAATTTGTGCCACCAAATTAAATAAATAAATATAGTTTTATAACAGCAACATAGTATGTACAAAATATATTTAAATAACAGGTCTAAAACACATAAGTGGCAGATAATACATTAAATACAGAATACGGCCCAAGATACACCAGACCGATATAAGGCAAACCCAGCCACGGGGACACCAGATGTTTTTCAGCCCACACCCTTGAACACGTAGAACAAGAAGATAAAAAAAACACAGAAAAATAAATAGATGACAAAAAAATACATTCTAGAGAGAAGACATTAAAAAGGTCCGGGCTCATCCCACAAACATTCCCCCGGCCGATATACACCCCACCAATGTAGGGCGAGCCCAACCGCAAGGGCATCGGGGGGCTTCCATCCTATACTTTCGCATATCTAGATTAAAGAATAAATAAAAAATATTTAAAAAAAACGTATGGCAAAAAAAAAAAAAAAGTAAACCCACATATACGACCTCAGGTTAACTGTCAGCATGAACGAAAAAAAAGAAAAGCCTCAAAGGAGTCCCAATTTTACAAAACGACAAATGGGAGATGAAATAGTTGAGACAACGTTGAAATAGTTAGGCAGTAATACATATTACTGCCTAACTATTTCATTCAAGTCACTGTGCAATTATATTTGTCAATATATCAAAAATATTTAAAAAAATGGTCAATTCTAGAAAATAGCTGCAAAATTTAACAAACGATCTAAAAATTAAAATGTTCAATGAAGAAATAAGAAACACAACATTTATTGCACGCGGTAAAGATATGGCTTTTGGTAAATATAATCTAGCTCGTAAATGATACTAAAAATACGTTAATCTATGGCTTCAATGTAATATTTTCTTATCAACCAGTTTAGGATGTTATGGATTAACTGGACAGCAAGGCAAACTAACGCCTCCATTCTCGAAGAACTGAGAATCACCGACATTTTGTTAACAAGATGCCTTTGACGAGTCTTCCAATTCTTTATGCACATTTTTCGTGACCAAGGAGACAGTTTGGAGAGGTTTGTGGTTACTGGAAGCGTGGAACGACGACGCATAAATGGAAGATTCCCAATGCGGTGGACTGACCAAGTGAGATACGATACTGGGCTACCCTAAACAACTACCCGTCGAGCCGAGGAGTGCAGGGATGGATGAAGAGGAGTCATCAGAGGCTATCATGGGAGTCACGATCTTCAGTCATGAGCTACACGATAGATGGTGATGAAATTAAACTTTCATTTTTATTGTTATTAGTATAAAGTATGATAAATATTTCGCAAATGAAAATAATATTTGCGAAAATGTAACGAAAATTAAATAAAATATGAATCTCAAGGAAAATGCGGATGAGAATGGAAATTCAACAGGAGTTATGGACGAGGATTAGATATTTGAAATATTAAATAGCTGAAAAAAAACAATAATATAATAAAAACTTCATCCCCCTTTTCAGTTTCAGAAAATTTCAGTAAATCAATCATATTATATGTCGCTATTACTTATATTTCAACGAAATGTTTTCACAGTTTTCGTGAAATAAACTCGTTTCTAATTTTATTTCTTCCGTCACTTTGCCTATTTTGTTGACAAATTGCCTGAGAACTACGTATAAACTAAATACTTTTTTAAGACATTCACAAATAACAGATAAAAAAACAAATTGACACACTTTCAGCTAATGGTAAAAAAAAATATTTTTTAAACGATTGTGTCAAAACCCCCAAACGTTTTCACTCTATTATTTAACCTTGTGTTGAATTTCATTAATATTACGTAAGATAGTGATTGTTTCGAATAAATTTCTTTATATTAATAAGCCCGGAAGTTGTACATATTTAACCCTTCCCTTACGGTGATAAAAATAATACGCGTGCTCCGGTGTTGGGTAGTGAGAACGCAATAAAAAATTAGCGATTTTAAATCGGAAAAATAAGAACATTCATAGATAATCCCCTTAATTAATTATAATTGAAGTTAAAAATTAAAATAATTGAGATTTATTTGCTGAAAACATTAAAAAACCATCTGGCAACGCTCACGGAACGGGCGTACGTCTAACCTATTTGCAAGCCTAGAAGCTACTAGTGGCGCGGAACGTCAGTCGCATACCCCGGCGCTTACGCTTATGCTTGCGACGTTGAGACAATTCAGCTCCTCGCAATTCAGTCTAGTATGCAAGAGTGAGATGCGAATATAGTGTCGCGCTTCCCGCATACTATTCACCTATCGTCAAGACGAGGCACTCGCAGCGTTTAAATGCGAATTTGTTTTCGATCTTTACAAAACACCTCGATGTAGTCGATAAATTCTGATTATTATTCATATTATTTTTAAATCAATGCGTAAATATATTATGGAGGAATACCTAAAATCTTAACCTTGTATTGATTATATTTATAGAGATATTGATGGTTATTAGAAGCAACGTGTAGAAGATACCCAACACAGGGAAGGAAAAGTTAAACTATGTAGACAAAATTATAAAAATAAATAATTGGCGATATCTGCAGCCGGGTTGGTTCATGCTTGACTTCCGCCCAAAGGTTTGATTCCCGATTGTACCTGGAAAAAAATGTCTCAGTCTGGAAAAAGAGTGTGTCTGTTATAAATACTCTCAAGCACGATACAAGTGCAAATGTTGTTGCACTTGTATCGTGAATGATGAATGGAGTGAATTGGAAGGAAATGTTATCTCCCAATCATTTAACATTTCCAAATCACAAATCCTAATTTGTTAAGATCTTTAACGCTCTTTATTATACGAATAAATAAATGAAAAGCTAAATTAGTTAAAATTTACCTTTAATATTGTGTTTCAGCTCTGTGGCAATTATTACCAGACAAATTTACTCTTAAATATACACTTAATTTAGTAAGTGAGTTTTTCATAATAAATAAAAATGTCATAATTCGTTTTGAATGTTTTTCGTTATAATATTTTGAACTTTCTTACCATCAATTGACACTGAAATGAGGACAGAATGATCATATTTTTTTGTCTCCGGAAAGGCGAAATGTCCATGGATTTTGTAAATAAATTTAGATGTAATCGTATTTAGTAAGGTATTTTATCGATCGCTGAAATGAGTGACAATAATAACATTCAAATAATAACTTTACAACATTATGGTAACTTATCAATTAGGTTTGATATGGACTTATTACCTTTTAATTTATTTATTTAATACTTTTATTGCAATACAAACTTATCAGGGATGAATGTGAAATTAATGGGGGATGTTTTAAGTAAGATCAAGAGTAACACTCTGAGATGGTTTGGACATGAGAATGAATTAATGAAGGTTTAAAACATAAAAAAAATGGAAGAGATGAAACAAAGAATAATACTTACAACATAAAAAACACTAGTCAGTAGATAAAATGTTTTTATTTGAGGTGGAAATTAAGAGAGAATTGCTAAAATGAATTAAATATTGCAAGGTATTACTAGCTTCGTTGTTTGATTTGTAGTCGAGCATCCCCTCGCCATTTCAACGTCAATTCAGTTGGAAAACAAATCTGTGCCGTGAAGTTTGTTTTGATTGAGTACAAGGCATTATACACTGGAAGTGAGTGGTAAGGACATATGACAGTTAACATTTCCTCAATGAGGAGATGTGGAGGATCAAATAGTTGTCGGAAGAAGACAAATTTAGTAGAATATAAGGTTAGACTAGAGTAAAAGGTATTGATTAACAAGTTCTTTGACATACATGAAACGTGTTGCATTGTGTCTGTATACAATACATTCGTTTTAAACAGTACATCCTGATGGGTTTATTGTCACGTGAAATTCACTTCCAACTTAACCGAAATACGAGTATGTTCAAGAGGCCTAAAGTGAAAACTCGACTGAAACCATTTAATAAAAAACATTGGTTACCAAAAGGAATCAACCTTCGAGTTGAGAGACAAACGTCATATACTACTAACTATAGTATATCAAGAATTTCGCCACTGTTGCTCGTAGACTGATGAAAAATTCGTAGAATTACTTAATAGGTTGATGGTTACGAGTATATTCTTGAATTCTTATTCTTTGTCTACTTCAAATATTAAAAAAAATGTTTTTCTTTTATAAGTAAAAGTTTTAAAATCACATTATTTGAATATTTGCAGTGTATGTTGAATTTTGTACCTTTTATAAAGCCTTTTCTAATAAATTACAGTTTTTCAAGTGGCTAACAAAGATATGAAATATATTTTTCTTTTAAGACAGCTTGACTTTGAATAATCGTGTGGAACTAAAAAAATTACTTACACAAAAATGAATTACGTATTTTTTTATTCAAACCTCTATTTAATTTATTGGTAAATGTAAAGCATTAGAAACGTTTTTTTATATAAAATCTTGACGTTTAATAGCTTATTTAATTAATCATAAAAAGAGCTTTTGCTATACAAATAAACGCTAGTTTAAAATTTTAAATTAACTTATTTTTCAAATAAAAAAAAATTTGTTTAAGAACATGAAAAGGGTATAAGCCTGATAAAAGAAATCATCAAAAGTAAGAGTTCTCTCGTTCACTAGACGTGTGCGATTGTTGCATATTTGCAACACGTATAATGGTGAACTGAGAGTTCCGTGCCTTCTTCACTGGTTTTTAAAAGAACCAAACTCTTTTAATGAGGCTTAAACAATTTTATCTGTCGGCCACGCTCTTTATTATGTTCACCACGTCACTTCAGATACGTTGTAGTATACCATAGCAAAAATATATAAAAACCAATCGCATTGTTTTATTTTCGTGTAATTTTTATTTGTTTAATTTTTTTATATAACTTTAAGGTTATTTCATGCAAATAGAAACAAAATAAAAATTATTGTGGATCATGAATCGAAATAACTTGTTAGTCGTTGAGGAAAACCCAGTTTTTTTATGCTTACGAAAATGGTATGACCCTACAGGTCATAACGTTTTCCCCTTATCAGGGAGCACAAACAAGACTGATCTACACATATGCCCGGGATGACACTGACAGGCTAAACACATTTAACGGGAAAAAATCAGGCAAGCAACACTTAGTGGTAAGCCTTTAGGAACATAGGTGTTTATTCCAAAACGCTTATTTTGATATTTCCAGGGCCACAAATCTGTATAATTTATTTCTATAATTATTAATATGCAATCATTCACTTAAATTATGTAAATATTCTTGTTGCGCGAAATTTTTTATGGGTAAATGCATATTGCAACGATGTTAAATAAAACTAATCGATTTGTTTTCTTGCTTTAGATATGTTTGTTCTGTTTTTTTGCCAGGTGTTAATGCACTTTTGAGGTAATGCACTTCTAAGGTATAATGTAACATCTGGACTGACTGAAGAATATGGAAAATACACAAACAAATCATGCGACAGTTCATCCATTCGTTTCCGTGTACAGACCATAAATTATCAATTATGCTACGCGCGTCATGTAGAACAAAATAGAGATTGCCGTACTATTCTCACCAATCATGTCCTGCCGAATGAATAATTTTTTTTTTTTCAATTCAAAGGACAACTTTACATTGCGCCGCTAAGAGAGCCAACTCCCCTCAAGGGTGTTCCAACTTGGAACTTAACACACTGATATTAAACAAATCACGTCTAGCAGCCACAGCAACGTCCGGGCGAATCGTGGATAGCACTTATAATATAAAGAACTCACAACACAGGCATGTTCTGTAAGTCCTGTATATTCCTAATCAGCACTAGTTTTATTTAAGAAACCCCAACTTTACAAGTTCATCTTGCATCTTGTCACCCTTACCCAGAGTATATTCAGTGCATTCTAAGAAGATCAAGTCAGTTGTTCTCTCAGCTTTTTTTTTTTCGATAGCATTATCCAGTCTTCAGATGTTTTTCCTTCCACTTAATTTCATCTTATTAGAGTTCTTGTATTGTACTCGTATGCTGCAACACTGCAGAGTACGGTTAGCATCTAGAAAAATATTTAGTGTCACAATAAAGAAATAACTGTACTATACTGTATTATACTCTCAATGTACACAGCACAACCTAGTGGGTTAATTGTTTTGTGGCGATTTTTTCCAACCTATCAAAAGGGTTAAACAGGTTTTTATTGAAAACCAAATTGGGTACCATCGGAAATAGTTTCCATAAAGCTTGTTTCGAAATACCTTATTAACTAAGCCTTTAATTAACGAAATAACGAACGATTACTTAAGCTACATAGGTCTTTTCTTAAATATAATACATATTTGTTTTAAGTTCTTTTGTTTTTCTATATTAAAAAACTAATTGCTTAAGTAAATATAATATTCCTGTGTTGCAATATACACGCACTCACACTTACTGAAATAAATAATTATAAAGAAACAACCAAGAATTGTCAATATTTAAGTTTCAATAATGTACTCGTAAATAAATACAATTCGATTTTTTAAATTTTAAGTGTAAAATACAAATAAACAAAATTAAAAAATAAATCAAAATAGTCACTTCTTTCTTTCCCTAAGAACCCAAAGATTTAGGGTGAGGTAGCTAGCCTTGACATTCTTCAAAGGAACCGAATAAGGTTTGCAAGGAACAAAGTTTTTCCGAGCACGTTTCATTCAGTAAACTAACTCGTTTTATTTCAACATGTCTTACCATTTCCAAGTTTCCCTCTTCCTTTTCCTGTAGCGTGGTTCCCCGTTTGTATCTTCCTTAGATCATCTTTGGGTTTATATGTACGAGTATAAAAAAAAGCCAATACAAAACTTCACTTTCAGGCCTATTTTTTATTTCAGTTGTACGAGTGTTTTTCAGTTGTGTTGTCGCGGTTAGCGACAGTTAATTCTGCGGATATTTAATGTTTTCTTTGTGACATAAGGAGAGAAAAAATATTAACCTGGACTAATTGATGATCATAGGAATTGTGCCAGAAAGACGAGGCCGGCTTCGAGTACCGGTGAAATGGATCAGGGGATTAGATTTACTAGAGAAAGTTTGTATTTTGCCATGTAAACGGCAAATGGCAATATAGAAAGCATGATTGAATTCAATGGGATACTGAAAGTCACATAACCAAACCAAATATTATCAAGATCTACAAAAACTACGACTCATAACAGCGCATTCGTGTCAATAATGAATGAAAGGAGCAGATAAAATGCACTGGATGGTATGAGATGTGACTAGGATTGTGGAAGAAAAGGTGATAAAGAGTGATGTATATTAATTACTTTTTATATTTAAAACCTTTCTTAATACAGCATAAACACGTATACTTTTTATATCAGAGGTAATATTTTGTGGGAAATTATTGAAATTCATATTATATAAAAATAAATAAGGTTTGTGTATTGTATTATTTACTTTAAATATCTTATTAAAGTGAAAACCCTAAATTCACCACTCAAAGAATAAAGACGACCTCCGTGGCCTGGTGGTAAGACACTTGTCTGCCGATCCGGAGGTTGCGGTTTCGATCCCCGCTGGAACCTAGATTTTTTTAAATAGGATTCCAGTCTGGTTAACACTAAGGGCCCATAAAAACATATTTCTGGTTGGATGGAAGAGATTGCCACATTGCAATAAACTCGCCAGGTTAAAAAAAAACACTTAAAAAACATTTATTTTTGTCAAAAAGAGGTATAAATTATAACAATAAGACAAAAAACATGGATTTTGATTTTAACGTTGTTTCAAACAAAAATAAAAATATTAAAATAGAGTGACCTACAGGTCTACACCCCCGGTTCCATGCTTGAAAGGAAAAGGTTAATGTATATATAAAGGGTCTTTCAAATTCAGCGTTTTTTTTTATTCTTGGATAAAACACAGATGGCGTCGCAAACTTGCCTGCGTCTTGTGACATTTAAGAAGTGTAATGTATGACATTTATAAAAATGGAGTCGTATACAATACAACAAAGCGTTCAAATTGTTGAATTATTTTGTCTATTGTTATCTCTGGAAACGGTGATGTTAATTGGCCACCAAGATAATGTGATCTGACATCGTTGGACTATTTTCTCTGGGGTTACGGGAAAAACCAGGTCTATAAGAATGACCCCCAATGAATTCCTGAGCTGAAGGACGAAATTATTTGCGTTATTGATGAGTTAGAACCGTAATTATGCCAAAATGTTATCGAAAATTTTGACAAAAGAGTGGACATCTGTGGAGCTGCAAGAGGTGGACATTTGGCGGATATTGTTTTTTGTGTTTTAATGTCATACATTATACTTCAATGAACAATTAAACGTTTTTTGAAATCAAAATAAATTGTGTGTTTCATTCCAGAATTAAAAAAAATTGAATTAAAAAAACCGCTCAATTTGAAAGACCCTTTATATATTTCCTATTTGCAATTTTCCTGATTTCAAAATCGGATTAATTTTATCTTTTAACTATAACTCTTAAAAACAAATCTAGTACCATATCAATACGTTATGTCAAACACAGAAGAGTTATCCTTCCTCTCGTAAATCTTAAGATATAGGTGAATTCTCTGAACATTATCTTCGAAATTCTTCATAACAGATTCAACAGCAAAACTCGAATTGAGGTTGGTTCCAAGATAAAATGCAAGAGTTCTCAAGCTTATTTCCATATTTGCCCCCCATAAATATGCGCATCCAAAACATTTTATGACAGTTCTACATTTTGTGATGGGGGCATCCATCATTTTTATAACCAGAAACCGATATAAGCTGTCAATTCAAGGTTTCAGATGTCTGGAGACGTGATTTCTATGGTGTTATACGAAAATTTTATGCTCCACAAACCGTTAGAACAGAAAATTTAAAACGTATATTTCAAAAAATTGCACTTGTGTGGCGTACAACTTAAAATTCAAAGAACAAAATGTCATTAATTTCCAATATATTTTTTTTATCATTCGTGTACTAACTTTCATCACTGTCATCATGAGCCATATAAGTTTGGACGAGATTTAATAACCTGCAAAATTTTCTGACATCTAACTATATCCGCAGCATTTCTTCTCCAATTGATAATATCGAGTGTAAGATAATTCTCTATTACGCCATCTTAGTACCTTTCAACAAATCCGAATTAACAATGCGGATATATTGAAACAAGTGATTACGAGACAATATTGTTTAAGGTCCCATGAATCGACCCTTTGGGTTGAGCAACTACTGAAGTATGCACGAAACATGCAGTTTATCATCGTGCATATTGGCAATTCTACCGTACTTTAAGAGGCAACAACATCTATACAAATTCGACGTGTAAAAGTATTGTTCCTAGACAAACGTTATTTTCCAAATAAAATTCGACGTGTGAAAGTATTGTTCCTAGACAAACGTTATTTTCCAAATAAAATTCATCTAAAAGTCATCAAAAAAGATAAGGAAGTTTCATCAAATTTGTTTAATTATTAAAAAAGTTAGAATTTTTTAATTTGTTGCAGTTAAATTTTACATTTTCTTGCTAGTAAGTACCTGTTAAAATTGGTTTTATCTTTATTTGAATTCCATTTTGACCATTAGTAGAACTTTGAATGGTTTGAAAGAGAAATCTTAAAATGATAACTACATGAAACATATAATTTAACAACAATCAATGACATATCATCGAGTATGGATGTCAACCTATAGATGAAATATACTTGCGTATGTATTGGTCAATCGTGTGCAAACTTTTGCACTTCAGCAAGTGTAGATACACCCACTTGACAGAAAAAACTAAAAGTTTCGATAGCTTGGCCACGGAATACTGTCAAAAAAGTTGTCAATAGCTTTGTAATGGTAGAAACACTTTGATAATGGTAGAAACACTTTGTTGATTCATATTTTTATCATACATACACCTCCTTTACATTCATATATCTCGTCATACAAATCTCACTTTACTTTCTTTAAAAATCTGATTCATTTGATACAGTGATGTTTTCCTCGGTTGACCTTTTCCACGCACACCTTGCACGTCTAGCTTGTACCTATACACGAGGACTTGTTAAATTATTCTTTCGTTCTCTCCACATGTCCACGCCATCTTAATGTTCGTTTCTTTATTTAACTTAAAACATCAATTTTATCTATGCATTAATTTGGATGTCTTCATTATGTTTGTTTTCATACATTGACAATGTATTTTTTTTAGTGCATGCATCTCCATACATTAATTTTACTTTTATTCTCTTTAAGTCCAATATTCACTTCCATACGTCAAGGTTGGCACCAACCATTATTATATGCTGCCATTTTTGCTAATTTCGATATATTGCGGTTGTTGTATACTTCATTTAGTGCTCCGTTTACCTTGTTCCCTGTCCCTACCCTTCTCTCAATGCCCCTTAATATTTTTAAAGATAGGTACTTAAATTAACTTCCTGATTATCTCCCAGTGAATTTGAATATTACACTAACCTGAAACAAAGAAAAATATAAAAATGACCACTTTTAAACCGAAGAAATTTTAAAGTTAAGTTCTTTTATTGTAAAGTTATTTGCTCGTCCATGAAAACTCCAGAAATCGTGTCAAACACTACATCTCAGAAGAGTATATTCTTTATTTTCCATGATATTTAATCTCCGCGTTTCTGAGATTTAAATATAATATATACTAAGAAAAATTGAATTTAAAAAAGACGATTGTTAAACAAAAATCTTCAAGTTATTGGTTGTGCACAATTATTATTCGTTGTGCACCATTCTTATTGATTTTGCACCATTCTTATTAGTTGTGCACCATTCTTATTGGTTGTGCACCATCCTTATTGGTTTTGCACCATTCTTTTTGGTTGTGCACCATCTTCATTGGTTGTGCACCATTCTTATTGGTTGTGCACCATTCCTATTGGTTGTGCACCATTTTTATTGATGTGCCCCATTATTTTTGCGTGTGCACCTTCCTCATTGGTCGCCCACCATTCTTATGGGTTGTGCACCATCCTTATTGGTTGTGCACCATCCTTATTGGTTGTGCACCATCCTTATTGGTTATGCACCATCCTTATTGGTTGTGCACTATCCTTATCAGTTGTGCACCATCCTTATTGACTGTGTACCATCCTTATTGACGCTCAAAAGATAATTGAAAAAGTAAAACGTTACTCAGAATATTCTTTCAAACTTATTTTCCTTTGTTTGCCTTCCTTATTCATAAACAAATTCATTTCTTTAAGGTTTACCCTTATTGTTTATGGATAATTCATTTTACTTGTATTTTTTTATAGAATTTAAACAATTTTAGTATAAATAATGCCATGGAATAAAGTACCTTAACGTTTTAAAAAAAGGAAGCTACAAAATCTAGTTGTCTGAGATTTATGAAATGGAAAAACAAAATCGTGCCAAATAAATAGCAAATTTATAAACTGTGTAAACATACGTTTACTTATGTAAGTTAATACAAAAATACAAATCTTGTTATGGATTCATAAATGATATTTGATTGTTTTGATAAATAATCATGGCCTTAGTTTTTGATTTATTATTTTTGGTTAAATACGCATCAACAAATAACGTCGTCTTAAAGTTGAACCAAATTTTCCGAGTTTATTCCCTTTGTAAGGATTTAACTACGGCGATCATAAATCACAGAGACCCAAAACAATTATTTTGAATCAAAAAATATTCTCTCCCACTCAAGGGAGTTAAATCCAATAACTTGGGATTATAAGATTCTATCGGCAAGATAATCCTTAAACATCCACAAATTTTGTAATATTCCCCAAAAGGGATTATTCTTGAACTCATTCTTAGTTCAGACCATGCTGGAGTACTTACATTTTTTTTCGATTTACAACTCATTCATAAAGATTTTTCAACACTGCGAAAATTGGTAAAAGTTACAACCACTCAGATTTGTGTTGGATGATTTTATTAAAATGGCTTCAAAAAGAAATATGTACATGGTTTGAATACATAGCTCCGTGGTCTATTTGGTAAAAAACATATATTTCAGCCTGGAAGTTGCAAGTTCTAATCCTATTAATTCTGAGTTTTTTTTTTTAAATATTCCAGTTTGGTCATCACTCCAAAGTTTTTTAGAGTTAACCTTTCCATTCCTGTGCAAAAAAATCCGAGCGTTCCGGTGCTGTGTATTCAATATATATCAATACACGTGTAAAAATGTGCGATTAAAAATCGGAAAAATAAGAATATTCAAAGCCACCCGCTTAAATTAATTAACTTTGAAGTAAAAAGTGATAATAATTGAAATTTAATTGCTGAAAATATGAAAAAAACGTCAGCCGATGTTCACAAAACGAGCGAAGCGACCATCTCAAATGAATGCCCGAAAACTACTGCAGCGAGAGAAGCGAGCGAATTGAAATACTATTTCTTGCGTTCCCATAATACCGAAGTAGAGTGAGAGTGAGGTGTAAATAACATCGCTTCCTCATACATAGCGGTTTTTTAGAATGAATATACCTACGTCACGCACTGGCACACGTTTGATTGTATTGGTGAATTTATTCCCGATTTTCACAAAATATCTCTGAAGTGGTCGATAACTGCTAATAATTAGTAATATTATTTTTTTCATTCAATGCATAAATGTGTTACGGAAGAATGCCTAAAATCTGAACCCAGTATTTATTATATTTATAGAGATATTAAAGTTTTTTGAAGCAATGTGTGCTAGTTACATATCATAGGAAAGGAAGGGTTAAAAATATTTTTCTTTTGGTTAGAAGAGATTGCATCAAAGGGATAAACCAACTAGATTTTACTTTAAACAATACCAGTACAATCCTATAATATATTTTTATCATAATGATTTTCACTCAAGCAGGAAAGATAGAGAACCAGACTTTTCAATCGCTGAACACATCTTAACTCATCTGAACTCTTTTTTTTAGTTTTTTTACTTAATAAATTTCATGCACTCGGTAATGCCACACATTTTTTTTTCTACTTCTATCACACCCTTATTTCATTTTTGCCCAACATTTTTGTTTTTTTTTTAAATTATTCTCGAAAATTTCCTATAGATCTGGATAATTATTAGCCTAGCTACACCATCAACCTGTTCTATGAACGGTTTCAGATTTTAATAACGTTTCTGTGGTTATGTTATAAAACGGTGCTCTCATATTAGTATATAAATAATAAATAAATAAATATTAGGTTAATTGACAGCAACATAGTATGTACAAGATCACACCTGAATAACATTTCTAAAAACACATAAATTGCAGACAATACATCAGACGCAGAAGCTATCAAAAGGTCTGGGCTCATCTAATAGCACCCCCTCGGCCAAAATACACCCCACCAATTTAGGGCGAACCCAGCCACGGCGACACCAGATGTTTTTCAGCCCACACCCTTAAACACGTAGAAACAGGAATATATACAAAAAAATAAACACAGAAAATAAATAAAGTAGATGACAAAAAAAGAAAAAAAGAAAAAAAAAATACATTCAAGAGAGAGTACACCAAAAAGGTCCGGGCTCATCCCACAAACGTTCCCACGGCCGAGATACGCCCCACCAATGTAGGGTGAGCCCGACCGCAAGGGCATCAGGGGGCTTCCATCCCACACACCCGCATATCTAGATTAAAGAATAAATATAATAAAAAAGAAAAAAAAAAAACAAAAACGTATGGCAGAAAACAAAATAAAAAGTAAACCCACATATACCACCTCAGGTTAACCGTCAGCAAGAACGAGGAGAAAAAAAAAAAAAAGAAGTGAAAAGCCTCAAAGGAGTCCAAATTTTACATAATGACAAATGGGAAGTAAGATAGTTGAGACAACATTGAAATAGTTAGGCAGTAAAACATTGAAATAGATAAGCAGTTTTAAAAGAATTGCTGAGGAAATGACGCACAAACACGTATACACAATCCTCGATTCACCACCAGCGAAAAGAGAGGAAAGAAAGAAAATAAGAAAAGAAAAGCAAACAGGAGACCCATTTACCACTGAGAAACCCATTAACCACCCAGAAGATAACGCTTTAGAGCATCTCTGAAGATATAACTATTCACCCGCTCCTTCAAGGCCTGGGGCAACTCATTCCAGCATTTGCTGGCTGAGTATGAGAAGGATCCCCTGAACAGTGTTAGATTATGGTTTGGGATAAGTAAAAAAGTCTCTCTGCCTCTAGTCTCGTAGCCGTGAAAGTTTCCAGACCAATTCAGTTTTTCGAAGAGATAAAGTGGCATTTTTGAACTGGTAATTTTATGCATGAGTACGCTTAAGTGAAGAAACCGTCTTTGTTTCATGTCAATAATTTTAAAAGCTCTCAAAAAAGGGGTGATGTGTCCTCTGGGGGGAATGTTGAAACAATACCTACAGCAAGCATTTTGCAATCTTTGCAATTTCCGTTCGGTTCTCCTTAGAAGGCACGGTCCATAGATGCAATCAGCATACTCGACTATTGGGATAATGAGCGCGTCGATTATTCTACGTCTAGCCTCAATGGATAGGTTTTGACGGATGCGATAAATATTTTTAAGCCGCGAAAAAGCCCATTGTAATTTAGTTCTAACGTGAGCCTCGAATCTTAAGTCATATTCCATATACACACCCAAATTACGCACCACGCTCTCTGTAGGCACAGTCGCATTACCAATCTTTATTTCCAAAGGCTCGTTCAACTTTTCGACTTGTTGTCTTGTACCCATTACAATCATAGCCGATTTTGTAGGGTTCAAGAGAAGCGCATGCCTCCTAGACCATATCATCAGCCGCTCGAGGTCATCATTTATGTGTTGAGTGGCAGACTGAACCTCATCACTTCCAAATGAATAATAAAGTGGTAGCTACAGTTCATTATCACATCTGGAAGATCAGATGTATATAGGCTAAAGAGAAATGGACTCAGTATTGACCCTTGGGGGCATCCATTTTTAAGGCTCGTGGGGTGGGACAACACCCGTAGTCCAGCCTGGTCTCTAGTGGTAACTCGTTGACTCCTACCAGTTAGGAAACTTCTTAGCCACTGGCATGCACTCTCTGAGAACCCCAAAAAGGACAGTTTAGAGACCAGCAGATCTGTATTAACAGTATCAAACGCTCTTGAATAATCCAGCAGAAGCAGAGCAGTAACCTTTCCCTTATCTGATTCCCGCAATATGTCATCCACCACACAGCTCAGAGCCGTCGTTGTGCTATATTTAGGCCTGAAGCCAGATTGATACTTGGGCAATAGGTCATTGGATAGAAGATAATTCGATATCTGAACGAACACCAATCTCTCCAAAATCTTTGATATAACTGGGAGAACACTTATTGGGTGTAGATCCTTAAATTCAACGACGTTTTGTTTCTTTGGAATTGGGACGACTAGAGCAGACTTCCAAACATTTGGAAATATTTTCTCCTGAAGAGATGTATTAAAAATTCCCGGTAGTATGTCCTTAATAAATGGAAAACAGAGTCGTATCAATTTTATCGGAATTCCATCAGCACCCACTGCATTCGATTTAATAAATTCAAGAGCCTTTTCGACTTGTTCGGGTGTGACGAATGAGAACTCAAACGTTGAGCTTCCCTCCCTACGATTGTTTGCATAATAGTTTAAAAGAGTTGTGTCGGGCAGATCACTCTGACTCGCTGACGCGAAGAAATTGTTTAAATCATCAGGATTGGTCAGATGGGATGGAACTCCACCAGACGTTCCTTTGTTTGGATTTATCAACGACTTCAGGTTCTTCCACATCTCCTTTGGGTTTTTAGTATTGCAGTTAACAAAATTAGAGAAGTAAGCCTTTTTTTCACGTCTTATGGCACTATTTGTTTGATTTCGAAGTAGTTTATATTCATATTCATGCAATAGGTGCTTTGTCCTCTTGAATTTATTTTCCGCCCTGTTTCTCGACTTGATTAACATCCTTATTGTAGCTGTAAACCATGGACTACGCGAGCGGTAAAAAGTTTTCCTCCTGAGTGGGAAATGGCCTTCCAAAATGTCATGCAATAGCGAATTTAGCACCTAAACCCTACCACCCACGCTTCCCTCACGATAGATACGATACCACGGCACACGACTTAACGCGACGTAGAGCTCATTCTGGTTAGCAGCGGTAAAGTCTCTATACTCAATGGTACATGGTGGGGCCTTTTGTTTTGGGAGGTTCAAGACACCAACCACCATACCATGATCACTTATATTACTACAGTGAAATACCTCCACAGATAGAACCACATGCTTCGAGTCGGTGCAAAAAACGTCTAATAATGTCTCACTATAGCCAGTAATCCTGGTGGGTTCCGAAATTAATTGTGAGAGTCCAAAAGAATCAATCAAATCTTGGATTTTTTAATAGAAAGCAGTGGTCGTATTTAAAAGGTTGATTTTCAGGTCACCCATGAAAAATATATGGTCACAGCATGGCAGAAATCGTGACAAATGTTCACTTAAAACATCTAGAGCAGTGTTTAGATTCGAGTTTGGAGGACGGTTGATTGTGCCGATGACTATAGTTATACCATTTATTTTAAGTTTCATCCAGGAGTACTCAACATCACGATTACATGATGCTAATAATATCGTCGCGTTTAAATGCTCTTTTATAAAGAAACCCACACCACCACCTCTAGTGTGCCTAGGGGTTTGAAGAAAAGAGTAACCTGGTATCATAAAGCCAGCAATATCAGACGCTGGCGACAACCAGGTTTCATTAAGACAGAGCACGTCTATATCATCGCGGGAGAGCACAAGTGGTAGCTCATCAATTGCAGTATTGAGAGACCGAACATTCCACTGCGCGACAGTGAACTTATCTCTCGCCCTACGCGAGGCACCTCTAAAACCAGAATGATACATTTTATCATTACTATGCATTTGACTGCTTTCATGCAGAGTCATAATTGGTGGATGCCATATGACGACTGATCGCAAATTGATACGCTGGGCAATCAGTTGAACCATTAAGGTGGTCATGTGGTTTTTTGAAACGCAAACATGCGGCACATTTTGGTGGGTTAGATTTTGAAGGGCAGGACTCATCAGTATGTCCCTCCTTTCCGCAGTGTCCGCAATTTTGCGGTTCCTTGCAATGTTTGTGGGAGTGGCCGAACAAATGACAATTTCTACATACAGTTATTCTGGTAAAGTCCTTCACACGGCACACGTACCAATTGCAGAATATCCTCTGCTGAGCGATAAGATGTTGTCTTACCACAGCTGGCACTTGAAGTACACGATGACATGTAGGTCCACCCCGAGGACCCGATAAATGACTCAATCTTATTTTGGTTCCCAAGTTAGAGTCACGCGGTGTTGGTAAGGAGTCAATAACTGCCTGAGTCATCTCCTCGTGTGTCATTTATCTAGGCACATTGAAGATTATTACTCGAGGATCTTTCTTTGTTGGTAGTCGTGCGAACATGCCTCCTATGTTCGAGATCGCGTCGATCAGCTTTGCCGCATCAGTTGCCGTTGACGTATTTATTACAATGCCTCGCTCCCGGATTCCACGAAGGCCCGTGACTTTAACTCCCAATTCAGCGGGTTTAATATGAGCCTTCAGATACGTTTTCATCTCATCCGATGATTTAATGTCGTTGTCCTTAGGCCATATGCAAACAGCTGGTTGCGTCACCTTTGCGACGCGATCATTGTCATTCGACGCCTTGGTTACCGCTGCATAAGAACGGCTTGGTGTGGCATTGGTGCGGTTGATTATTTTCACCGCCGATTCAAGGACCTCTGCAACTTTGTTCATCACAGGTGTGACCTCCTTCTCAGCGCTATGCAGTCGATGACTAAGAGCATCATTTTCAGCTTTTAGGCCTCCGATGCGACCCTCCGCCTCGGCCAAACGAACTCCCATCTCGCCAACAGCCGCCAAGGCGCTCTGTACTGCTCCGGAAACAAAAGCTTGCTGATCTCTATTCAGCTTTATGCTCACGAAGAATTCCTGAAGCTGTATGAGGCTCTTGTTAACCTCCACAATTACAGAGAGCGTCAAATCGCCTGCCGTGCTTGATTCTTCATCGCTCACAGGTGAGCTTGGAACAGTCTTACACTTTTTGCGCCTTTTGTGTAGTTTTGGAGATGAAGGCAACATTTTCACTGCTGTTTAAATTTCACTGCACCAGTGTACTAAAAGAGTCCCGAGTCTAATTCAACCTACTCCCGTATCCCAGTTTTATTAATTTATAATAATCAATCAAAAACAGTATTTACTCCTGGTCAGCATGCAATATACCATACACATTTTTGACAGATAGTCAATGACAGTTCCCTGACAGCTAAATAACAATAACCAGAGACAATTCTTGAAAAGTAGTAAAAAAGTTCAATTGTCGATGCCACTATGATTTGTCTATATGTTTTCACAACTGATCTACTGTCAAATCAGCTGACAACAGAAACACAAATTTTAAAACACACAGTATTCCCGTGAAAAAAATGTCAATACACCAAACGAACAATACACGACAATATCGTGAGTTTATACTTCGAATCACTACATTCAGATACAGAACAAATCACACAAAATTAAGATTTCGCTCAAATAAAAGATCGCAAAGGAAAACTTTAATGTCACTACGTGAAGGGACACCATAGAAGGGGTTAATTACATTACTTACTTCTCCCTTGTACACATGTTGTATCAATTTACCAAATTACTTATCACATTAAATACCAAAAGACCGCCCCGCTACATTACCAGACAACTGAAGTCAAAACTTTAAAATCCCCACTCGCCAGTATTATTTCATCAACACTTCATCAGGACATGGATAAAAATAAATTTTAATTTGATGATTCAATTATTACAGCACACACATCATTTTTATTACTAAAGTGAAAATAGTATGACATATATTATTAAAAATCCGATTACCTAAATTATTATCGATAATATTGTGATGTTTGGGCGACATTTCTTTTAAAGTTTTATATTTGTTTGTCACTTTGGATAATTCATTGTAATTCTTAAATACTTATACTGTTTGAGAAAATCAATTGGATACAAAAAATGGAAACCGGAAATAAAATATTTCATTTATTTCAATACTTAACTGTCCTTTTAATATTTACTCATGAAAAAATAACGAAATGTTAAATATTTCAAAAATTTAATAACTCTCAATATGATTTAATTAAAATTTTGTGGCTTGTAAATGAACGAAATATTATACGACGCAATGTATCCAAGGATATGTCAAGGATTCTTCATATCTCAAATTAGTCTAATTTAATATCAAAACAGGTCTTACAGAATAACAGAACGGAGAACCTACAAAATCCTTATAAATAGGCAAAGTCTGGGCCTGTACTAGGAGACATACCGCCTTTTATAAATATAAAAATTAAACTCCAAAGATGTCAAAAATATTTGAAAAAAATTTTCCAAATAAATTTAAAGGAAGTGAAATACGTAATGTTTTATATTTGAAAACATTGTTTTACAATAAATATATATAATCTGACAGGTCTTTTGCGGACTTATCACTTAGGCCATTGTTTCTCAACCTTTTTAGTTTTGCAGATAAAAAATAAAATTAAGACTTCGGAAACACCTTGCGAAACTTCTTAGCTTGATTATGCATGTGCACATGGTCGCACAAGTGTTTTATTGACAACAATCGCTTATATCTTTTTTCATAAGAAATGTTATTCCTTAGAACTAATAAATAACTCAGTAACCTTTTATTCTTAAGTTTGATTATGATAACGCTACATCTTACGCTATATATTACACACTATTACTAGCTACGTTAATATAACAAATATACGTAAGTAACCATTGGAGTTGACAATGTACAATATAACAATGACGTGGACTTTGGGCTGTTTTTTTTTTAATATGTGAATCTTTCTTAGAAAATGTGTTATTTCCTTAAGAACACGTAATTTCTTATAATGTTCGCAATACCCCCTGACACTTAACTGCAACTAACTTAGGGGTCGTGACCCTTAGGCTGAAAAACGATTTCTAAGGCTAACCAAATAGATGCAAAAAAAACCTTGAAGAGTCAGACTGGAACCATGTTTGAAAAAATGCTTATCAACGGGAATCATATCCACAACCACCAGGTTGTATGACATGCGTTTTTCAGGAAGTAGTCGAACATTATCAAATTGTTCTCAATAACTTTTTCGTTTTGTCAATTTGTGTACGAAAAAATATGTGAAAGGATAACTAATTACTTATTTTAAACCAAAATAAGGAACAGTAATTGAATTTGATCAAACTCTTATACTGTATGTGTTTTTTTTCTCTGAAGACAAATACGAGTAAATGAAAGGGTCTTTTCATGGTGTTGAGGAAACGTACGATCTGTGATGAAAGATAATACTATTGCGTACTGATTTTTCGCCCCTTATATTTCCACAAAGGGGTAGCGTGATGTGTTATATAAACCAAAGGTTTTATATTTTATTATACTCGTATATACTCGTAGATAATTGGTAAACTAGTAAGTAAGGTAGTTTAACCCGAAAGGTACAAATTCGATTCCCCTTAGAATCCAATTTATTTTTTAAAGGTTTCAGTTCTGATTTTTACTTGAGGTCTCTTTAAAAAAATTCTTGTTGAATGGAAAAGATTAATTTATTTAACATAAATTAACCCATGATTTGCACTGTATACAACGAAAGTTTCATACAATACAATAATTTGAAAACAATAAATTCGTTGTTGCAAAATGTAAGGCCTTTTGAGTCTTAAATTACGACAATAAATTGCTTATTATTTTGTGGTTGGATTTATCATAAGGGGTTGATAAATTGGTTCACAAAATTTTACATTTTTTATAGTTCTCAGAGCTCTGGATTAACCAGGAAAAGCAATGATTCACATGGTTTAATCTACTAAATTAAAAATTTTAATCTGTCTCATAGTAGAAGTAATTCTTTATGCAAAATCAGATGTCGATTTTTCCTCAGGATCGTTTTAAATATTTGTTATGAAATATACACATATGAGTGAAAAGGTTCGTATCATTGTGGTAATCTACCTATGGTGATATTTTAACAATCTCTTGGGGATATTTTAAGAATCTCAAGTCGAATATGTTTAAAATAACAAGTTATGTAAACTTTATTTGCATAGTTTTTAAATACGTGATAGGATTCAAAACGTGATAAGAATTTTAAATACGTAATAAGGTTGAATACGTGATAAGAAGCTTCTCCCCATTTTATCTATTCGAAAGTTTTTAGTGACTTCCCGATCGTGGACTTGCGCAATGCTCAAACATACTCGTAGATTGTTTATTGGCCTTCCCAATTTGCCGCTCTTTTTTTTTTACGTCGTTCTTTACTGCCCATGCAATAAGACGCTGGAACCAGTTACAAAACGATGTTAGACTCACTCCGTCTTTAGCATGCTTTAAGAAGCGACTCAAAAAACTCTTTATTCATTCATTAATTTGACACTTTTATTGTTAATACAATCTGGCGGGATTATTACCAGACGGCAATCTCTTCCAGCCAACCAGACAAAAATAAATAAAGCAAGTTACGTGGTCGCATAAATCATTCAAATGACTATCCATTCCCATGAAATCCTTAAACACATACGTGAGCACATGCCCACAAATCCCACAAAGACGGACAATCACCGGAACATTATTTTCCATATAACGAGTGTGAGATATCATCAATCAGATGGAAAGGAAGAGACGGTGGAGAGGAAAGGAAAAGAAAAATCAGGAATGAAACACGTTATTTTACTGACTAGAAATTTAGATTTTTTTCAGTCGCTTCTTAAAGCATGCCAAGGACGGGGCGAGTCTTATATTGGTTTGTAACTAATTCCAGTTTCATTTCTAGTAAGTAATGTCACGTGTTTCATTCCTGATTTTTCTTTTCTTTCCCCCATTCCTTCATTTTCCTTTGATTGATGATATCTCACTTGCATGTCCATAAACTTCATGTAAATAAACATTTGAATATTTTTTTGCGATCAAGTGTATATTATCCTTTTAATACTGTTGTCTGGTTTGTTGGAAGAGAATGTCCCTTGGCAATAAGCCCGCTAAATAGTTTTTACAATTAAGTGTTCAATAAAAATACACACATAAAATTAGTAATGAAATTCTGAAGGAAAAAAGTAAAGTTTTAATAAATAAAAGATCACCTGAGAAAGGAAATATAATGACATACAAGAGATTAAAAATAGGATATAAAGAAGCAAACATCTGTTATTAATGCTCACTCCAACAGGGAATTGGTTTTAAAGTAATAATGATGAGGAGGTTTAATACTGATGCGAAACCTTGTATTATAATCCCAAGGTTAAAACGTTACTTCAGTTTGGGATAAGGTATATAGACGTGCGAAAAGCCAAAGATGTATCAAAAAAATTAAATATCGGCTGTAATTACGTCCGTGTGTAATAATTAATGTAATTATGGTGACAGCTCAATAGTTATTATTTAATTAATGTAACAGTTCCAACATTTTTATTTATAAGAAAGTGTTTATTTGACAGTTACACGTTCTTGACGGGATAACAACACAAAAAATAATATTGCTAAATAATATACGTATGAAAAATATATATAACTTGACTGTCGAACAGCAGAATATACATACTTAATCGAGAATGCTCTATAAAATGAAAGATAATGCTTGATTCTTATGACATTTACAATATATATGCTCAATTATTAGATTCACGTGTGCTATCTACTCCCTTTATACATTTGTTTAGTAAATAAATGAATTTGGGCTGTTAATAGTTGAAAATTTACACAAAGCTTAATTGGATATATTTCGAGCAGCTTCATTAAAATTCTACGCTATTAAATATTCCCAGTTTCATTCCGGAAACGGATTTCACTCACCGTCTAGCTAAAAATAGCCTGAAATATAAAAAAATCATCGTTCAAGTATTAAGTAACATTAATATAACTCTGCCTCCATATTAGATGAATGCCCTTTATCGAATGACTGAACCGGTCCCAAGCCCGGATGAAGGAGGAGGGACTCCTTTCCTAATGTCCTTCCCCTCCCTGTAAATTTACCCCCCCACCTTCATTCCTCTACTTGTTAATTTTAGTTTTGCCCCATCCCTATCCATAATGGCATGGCACCCAACATGCCGGTGTGCTCCGATCGTCTCACCTCGGTGTGCCATCAGATTCAGTGCAGCGGTGTGCTGGTTTGCTGGTGTGCAACGTCTCACTCACTTAAAACAAACTCCATGGACGGTATCGCTTTCCAGCGGAACGAGCAAACGCAGACGCAAGGAGAGTCGCTTATTTTGTGCGGGGTGCCTGAGGCTGGGAGCGGGTGGCCCATGACCGTGAGGGGTGGAGAGCTATATGTTCTCGGGCTGATGTCGTCTCAGCGACTAGACGTATGAGAAACAGTCAACGCGTTGCGAACATGCGTCAGCATGGCCAGGCGGCTCAGCAGGGTCCACATTTCTGTGGCATTTGCGGGAGGGAGTGCGCATCTAGGATCGGGCTGTTTTCTCACAGATCACACGATCGACGTGAGAGAACGGTTTAAGATTGACGTTGGAGTGGCGAGGGGATCCTCGACTGCGAGGCCCGGCAACGACGATAAACATTAATATGTATCAAAATGAAAGGATACCTGCAAAATGAGCTAATTATGGATAAAGCAAGAGACGATTGTATCGATCACGATGAACAAGCGAGACTCGAGAAAGGCATCAACACGACGACAAAATGAACAAAAACACATTCTCGTATTGATAAAAAAAAGTATAACATTTCCCTCGTTATAAGAGGACTAGTCAAAATATATTAATATCGGTGAGATACGTTCTTTATACTTACCCGAATAGGGAGTGAGGGTTAAGATATTGATGGTCAAGTGTTTTAATACTGATGAAAATTTGGTTCTCGTGATTAATTCTAAGGCTTTAGAAAGGAGTGCCCAATGCAGGCGATAAAACGACGGATCCTGGAATGCGAACTGGGAGTTCAGAGGACCGACCTGAATACACTTATCATAGAGTAGGCCTGACATCTAAGAGTAAAACACGTATTATTTGTAAGTATATAGGGCAAGTAGTACTCGTACAATCAACACGCACACTTAACACACTATTCTCGTAGGTACAGGGAAGAAAACGCCGAAGGGACAGATCGACTGGGTTTTCCGCGCTTTCCCAGTATATTAGCAAATGCGAGGTGAATCCAAGAGAGACGGGCGCGGCCGCCATCTCTCCTTCCTCACACTTACAAGCACATATACAATCAAAGAGCGCTGACACGATACACCAATGGCACCGTTTGGGAATAACAAACGTACAAGTAAGTGACTCTGCAAAGAGTCACTTTTAAGTTTTAAATACTTCCACAACCCAGCACTTTAAACCGCAACTTACTCACAAGGCTTCAGAAAAAAACAATTTCTCGAGATCCCAGGCTAGGAAAAAAGTGTTCAAAAGTTCATGCTAAACAAAAGAGGTCATCCTAGTAAGATTTTAGTGAAATATGCAGATTAGGCTCCTTTTAGTGTTTAGAAATTCAGTCCACTTTGAGGTATTGATCCATGTGTATCGCTTATATTATTTCATGCATGAACCCGTCGGTCCTGGTTGCGTATATTAAATACATATTATGAACTTATATGCGGCAGAATTACCAGCAAAGGAAGATTGATGATAAACTTGACATTTAGACGATATCTCTTCATTTATATAAAATTTAATATTTTCTAAACGTTCGCAGCGGTGAAATTGAATAACGGTTTTTAAATAAAGAAAAGGGAAATTTTTTAAAATATTAATTTTGTGGAAATTCTAGATAAAGAATGAGCATACATTGGACACCTCAATTTGATAGTTTATGCTTCCGAATTGGGTGAAATTCTTGTTAATATATTTTTAAATTTCATACAATAAAGTACGTAAATTTATTTTCAAGATAAAATTAGTATTTTGATACTTTATCTGTTAAAATAGTTGTGCGATTGAAATGCGTATTCTTCTTCTTCCTCTTGGTTTAGGTCATATGAGCTGTTTGTGACGGCGGGCTGTCCTGAGATGATGACGTCCAGCTGTCCTTCCACCTTTTCGGCGGCCATTGAAATGTGTGCCCTTAAAAAATATATACATACTTTGACAGTGTATGGCAACATTTTTTTTTTGTTTTTCAAAAAGAATAGATATGACCGAAGTCATAGGTATCCTTATACCTTCGAACACTAGGTGGAAAAAGTGCCTATATCGTTCGGGGGAAGTAGATACCATCCGCATGGAAGTCCAGTGTGCTATCACGCGGCCATACTCCTAATAACTGAATACCTTGAAAGTATAATACAAAGATTTTTAAATAGGCAATTCACCCACACTAAGATAATTATTAATATCACGTCAAAACAAAAAATGTAACTAAAATGTTTAATAAAGCAAATTAAATTAAATAATTTTTGCTACGCGTAGATTTTTTTAAAAAGAATAGATATGACCGAAGTCATAGGTATCATTATACCCCGAATACTAGGCGGAAAAAGATGCCTGCATCGTTCGAGGGGAGTAACACAGCGCGGGGTTTGAACCAATGACCTTCCGTAAGTCCAGTGCGTTACCGCGCGGCCATGTATCTCTCAATTGATGCTCCTCAAAATTAATAATGTAAATTTTAAGAATGAGTGCGAACTTAAAACTGATGTGTTAAGACGGGTCAAAAAGAGCTGTAGAGGTGATTTGGACATGTTTAACGAAAAAGTTACAAAACACTGACTAAATCAAATTGATCATGCAAGCATATGTATAGGTTGTGGCAGACGACGACCGACAAAAGTATGGTTGGACTGAGTGAACAAAATTGGAAAAGAAGCAAATGTGAGAACTAAGAGACACAAAATGAGCTGTAAAGGACGATGTTGAGAAATGGAGGAAGCGAAACAAGTATATCGTGATAGAATTATTTGATTACATGTCCTCTGCCTACCTCAACAGAGAAATTTTGTGATTGTATGTGTAGATAATAAACCCGTTAAAGACAGAAAAAGAAAATAAAAAATCCTTAAAAACATCGTTTTCGTTAATGACAACATCCGTGCCTAAAGCTTTACCTATGTACAAATTTATTTCTTAAGAAATAATCTTATTTATGTATTACTATATAACTATGAATTAATTTATATTAATATTCTACGTATCATTTTTATTTTTAACAATCTTAGTATGTTATGTATATTATTTCTTAGAAATTGTTAACACCTTCATACTTATAACTAAATTGCAATTCTTACAACTAATTATTTTTCACTGATTATTTAACATATACACGTCCACTGGATCAGGCTACTTGAATTGATAGTGGACGTGTATCTACTCGTTCAGGCTACTTGTATTCAATCACATTCACTCAGACTTGGGTTCTTTCCGATCTTACTGTATGTGGACTAGTCAGGTAACAGATGATGCTTCGGAAACCTGTGCTTGTAAAGGAAAGGTAGGTCGAACTTGCTCTCGTAAGTCACCACAGCTTTGATAAGAGTGTTGCTGTGGTTCTGTTGGTTTTTAAAGAACTTTGCGGTTCAATAGAGGGTGGGGTGTTGGGAGGGTTTCTTCACGCTGTTGGACGTGAAGTTGGGAGATATTGGTTCTAGGGTGGGTGTTGAAATAAGTCTTGATTGCCTTGTTTGGTACTCGTTGAAGGTTAGGTTAGGTTAGGATCAACTCACACAATCCATGAGAAAATAAAGAAATTGGTATGAAAGTTTAAAAAGTATAAAATAAATTCAAGATAAGCGTGTAAAGAATCGTATTGACTTATGCAAAGCTAAAAGAAATTTTTTTTTTTTCTATTATAATATTTATCGCCCTTTATAAATTATTTCTCAAGTTGACAGATATTCTCAAATACGGGAATATTTTTTGATATATTCAAGGGTATAGCTTCCTGAAAAACATTCTCACTAGTGTAAAATTTAATTTGTTCTTTTTATTGAGAAATCATTATTCCTGCTTGGAAAAAAATCTCTACCTGCTTTGCTCGAATTTATGGTATCACGGATCACTAATGTTAATTGATTTTATATTACTTTTCAAACTTAATGTTTCTTTCATTGTATTGTATTGCATTACATTTATTTATTTTTATTTATTTATTATTACACATGACAAGAAATATACACAATTTGAGAAAAAACAACAGGTTATTTGATTTGGACATATAATTTGATTGTATATAGTACGACTTGGTTGGTTCATAATTGGTTTTATCATGATAAACCAAAAAAAAACTTGACAAATACTGTGATAAGCAAAAATGAAAAATTTAATAAAAATTTATCGTATTAATAACATGAACCAGCATCTGACATAAAGTGTCTTTTTTATTTTAAAAAATACATTGGATCAAGCAATCAAATTTTGAAAGAGATATAAACCAAAAATCATCAAAATAAGAAAGCATTCATGACAAGGTATATGGATGTCTCAGAAGCAATTATGTATGCTACGTAGAACGTATACTGAGAAAAATATGTGAGGGATGACAGAAACATCAATTAAATGATTAAGGGTGAAGGTGAACCTCATGTTGATGTATTAAGTCAGGTCAAGACGAGCAATTTGAGATGGTTTAAGCATATAAAACGAACGAATAAAGAAGAACTAACAAAACAAATATATACAGTGCAAAGTGAGCGTAACGTATGGTAGATATAGATCAAGGAAGTTGTGGCTTAATTGAGTGAATTATATTTTGAAGTAAGGAAATTTAAAAGGTATGTTATGTGAACTCGTGAGAGTTGTATGATAAAGTGTATAGATCTATAAAGGCGTAATTCCACTGAGGGAACATTTAAGAAACATGTAGCATGCGGCATTGACGCATGCTACACACAGTCTTTCAGTCGAAGGATCACGAAGCGACAAGAAGCAAGTATATTTGTAGCATGCTACATGTTGATTGTTGTTGCCGGGACGCATGCGTCACCTTTCGACATGTTTCAGCGAGTCGAACAATGTCGCCGTTATCCAAAAGTCAGCGGATCGGTGCGGCTTGTAGCGTGCGACATGGAGTGGAATAGTGATGAAACTACATTGTTTATTGAAGGTTATCATAATTCACAGGAGTTATGGAATATTAAAATAAGTGATTTAAAAGACAACATGATAAAAAATGATAAACTGAAGCAGTTAGCCAGTAAATACGATTGCACTGTAATTGATGTGAAAAAAATAATCAAGAATTTGCGTTCAGCTTTTCATCATTCTTAGTTTTTCATTTTTTTTGTAACGACATAATGTACGAGTACCAAACTGACGTTGCCTCCGTGGAATTGTTTAAGACGCATGCTACACGTATTGACGACAAAGCACATGCGACTCGGGGAGTCAAAATCCGCATGCGACATTGTTAAAATATGTGGCACATAGTCGCACACCTAAGAACAGGCAAAACTAGGAAACATGTCGCATACATCATGTCGTTCAGTGTTGCCTCAGTCGAATTGCGCCTTCAGAGAGACAAGACGTGTGTCGCGATTGGAAAGACTGAAGCTCTGTCTTTTTTGCATGCTTCGATAGAGAATCGAGGCAATGGTATGTATGTATGTCATTTTATCCAAATTACTTATTCTGTTAATACTTTAATGGTCATTTTTACTATATTCATTTCATAAGAATATAAAACGAATAAATAAGGAAGTCGAACATTCAATAGAGAGTCCCAACAAATATATTTATTATTTGACTTAGTTATTTTCAGGATCCACCCCGAGTCTTTTCATCGATAAATAATAAGTCATAGGTTTTCAGTGTACTACTATACAAAATCCTCCTTTTCAGCTGTAAGCGACCATTAAGGAAACAATAGGAGACCCGCAAGGGACAAGTGGAAGGTCCAACATTGCAAAACAAACCTCCCCTAAATGCTTAGATAAGACTAAGTGAGTACATATTCATTAAAACGGGCATATATTCAGGAATATCTGAATGCTAATAGGGTGTTTCTAATTGAATTTTGTTTTCATTATTTTTTTATTTAAATCTTACTCATTTTTAGGGATTAAATAATAAAACGACTCTTTGCGATTATTCTAGCTCGGAAATCGAACTCAATACTGTTGACATATCAAAAATATTACAAAATAAGGATAGAAAGTAGGTGACCACGGTCTTTAGAATAATTTTCTGCATTTGCACATGTTAAGAAAATATTATTCAAGTAATTCTACTCTCCAGCATTTTTTAAATGTTTATCTGATTTCCGTATTTAGCCTGAGGAAGAATTATCAGATTACTACTAAGATGAAAGAACTTGATTTAACTTGAAAAATAGACAAAAAATTTCGTGTCATTTTCGACCATCCTTAAATGTGATGTCCAGCGGTGATCTCATGTACTGTATGTGACTCTATCTGACTTGTCGTTCTTGTTGCAGATCAGTCAAATGTCCAAATTTTCGACCCTCTCGAGTTCTCGAACATTGTTTTTTTTTTGACATGACTAGTCTCTTGAAGGTGAATGGTCTTTCTCGTAGTAATATTCTTGGCGTGTAAAAAAACACTTGAATACTATCCTGTTTAGGATTTTTAAACCAAATTAATGATTATATATGTATAACATTTTTATAAATTAGACTTTACCTTAAGGCGAATGTGCAAATATTATAATGTCACAAGATCTACAAAGGTGTTAATGTTATTTGTTAGGGGTTTCATACAAACTATGCGAGGAAGTGCCCAATTTCATGGACACAGTTAGTTACCACCTTCTTATACTTACTCTCAACTTATTTTATTTTTGTAATATTTTAAATCTGCCATTAAGAATTGTTTTGATTCCAAGTAAGAGTTTTCACACAAAATATTATAAGAAATACCTAACTAAATAGTCGCTGTTACCACTTTTCTATCATAACTCTCAACTTATTTTCTTTTTGTAATATTTTTAATAAGTCAATGAGATGAGCTTTTGATTTATCTGAAATACACCAAGAGATGACTCACGTGGTACATATTTACAATTGAGTCTGGCAACATGTCAAGTTTTAAACGGTATTAAATAATTAATCGATAAAAAAATTCAACTGATTTTTTCATATTTATATTTCCTTAGTGAGATATAGGCATGCACCTAGTTTATTGGGACGAGACAAATGAAAGGTCCCAAACCCAGATCCACTTTTATTTTTTACTTTAAATGACCTGTTTTATTGTCTATTTTATCATAAACTATCTCTCTCCCTGGCTCCATCCCAACTCATTGTCTGCGAAGACTGTTGGGGGTCAGTTCTCCTCGTCCTCAGGTTGTATGCTCTTCTGTCCCGGACTACGTCCCCCAGGCGTGCCTCTGCATCAGGTTATCTCTTTGCACCACCCATGAATTCCTT
>CATKWJ010000706.1:0-98113 GCA_949825065.1 Odontocerum albicorne | reverse complement strand
CACTAAAATTAAAACTTGGTGGCTTAATAAAGCTGTCTCTTGGTAATGTTGCTTATTTAATTATCTTTTCATGGTTAGATATTGCTACTTCATGTCACCAAGGGAAATTGAAAGGTTGGAAAAATAAAAATGTTATTCAACCACAATCAGTTGCAGAAAGATTTTTCAAGATCCTGTCACCAAGTGCCATGAACTAAACGTCTTTCTTGATAGGCTCCGGGCGAACATTAAGGACATTGCGAGTATTTTCGGAAAAAGTCTTACTCAAGGATCTCAATATAAATGTAATTGGCGATATTTGGGAGTATCGCAAATAGCAAAAATGAAATTCTGACTTTAATTTGCTTTAAGATAAAAATTAATATGATAAACAGTCTCATTATAGAAGTGTTTGGTTTATGAATTATACATGAAAATAACGTATTATCAACACATAAAAAAACATGTTAAGAATACATTTGCAAAGATTTAATACAATATTCCCAACGAATACATTTTTATCGATCATTTCAATTCATCATATGGATATGCTAAAGAGCGTTACCAGAAAATAATTTTGTCTTCAGCCTCAGTAATCGAGCCTTCGGGTTTAGAACCACCGGAGTTGGTAAACAACTTGCTACTCGCCAACTTACGTGTTTGAAATACTACTGCACGTAGACAGATGACAACACTCGTACAGGTCTAGTGCATGCGAGTATTGCTACCAGACGAGCTATTTAAATAGAGAAGGAAACATTTTTTTGATCCATTAAAAATCAAATCCAAAACCTACAAGAAAAACCAGTATCTTTCCATCTAGGCCGCGGAGTCATCTATCAATTACAGTAAATAAGCATTTCTGAACAGGTTAGCTGCTTAAATACGAGTAGCTGTTCAGTGATTCCTTAGATGATTATTTTTCATTACAGTTTTTTTACATTCCTTTCTGTTGCGTAACAATACTCTTACATGAGAAAAAATAACTAGCAAGACATTTTAAGTTTATAGAAAATGCTCTTATTTATTTTGTCACTTTATTTCACTTTGTTCAAATTGACGGGTTATTATTACCACTGGGCAATATATTCCTTTTTCTTGATCCTTCCCTTAATTCTGAGTATCGTGATCACCATGCTCATCATTCATCTCTCTCCAGCACAAGCGATCTCTTGTCCTATGTAGTGTCTCCTGTAATATGCACCCTGTTGCTTCTTACATCTGATCACTCCATCGAATAGATTTTCGGTATCTGCCTCTTTTTTCAATTACACCATTCATCAAAACTGACTAATCGATGATATCGTCCACATCCTGCACTATATGTCCCAACTATCTCTTCGAACTATTGAGAAAACTCTTTAACAATTTCTTATTAGATTAAAGATTTACATAAGAGCTTTATGCAAAGAAAATAAAATGATAAACGGCAGAATTGTAAGATAAAAAGAAGACAGCAAATATTTGACCATTTAAATATAATATACTCGTATATAACAATTTCATCTGCGCTTAGAAAATTGGATGAATATTGGAAAGAAGGATAATGAGAGAACCACGAAATATGCTATGTCACTGAAGGGAAATTTAATGTTTTTTGAATCACCGTTTGTAACAAGCCAATGATGGATCGAGTCTAAAGTTTGCTAGCCCTTAGAGCCATGTCGGTACATAAACGGCGCAACAACCTACGAGTATGAATCTAATAAGTTTGTGTGAAAGCATTTTCGATTTGTGAAGTCAAAAAATTAATAAGTAAATAAATGTCGATTGCATTTATATTAATTCTCTTTTTCAACACTTATAAAGATAAATTATTTATTATAAAACATTTTCTTAACTGTATACTGTTTTTCGCGAGTTTCTAAAGATCGCGTGTATAAAATGGCTGCATTTATCAGTGTTTTAGCATCGGGTCACTAGAAGTAAGGGTGAGGAAAGGGATAGAGGTGACTCCCAGGGGTTGTCGGTTATAATCAACTAAAGTAATCAATTACACTCGGTTTAAATGATTCTTCTTGCGTTTTTTTTTTCGGTTTCAAAGAAAATATATCTCATCCTTGTCGATCAAGTCGAACATTTGTATGAACCAAGTCACGAAAAGTAAATAAACCACGTTCATTTTATGCCTAGCTTTTTAATTAATGAAAAACTCACGTTTGGCCATAAGAGGCAGTGACCAATTGATATATATTTTTGGTCATCAGTATCATTTTCAATTTGTTAGTTTCAAGATGTTTTGTTTTCTGGCATAAACATCAACTCATTTCGCAAGGATTTTCATGTTTTTTTAACTATTCAAAACATAACAGGTTTAATGATTCACAATAATCGTTAAGATAATTGCACTTTTCTGTGCATTATTTAAACTCACCCCTGTAGTTGTAATTAATATAAAGAGACATTTTAAAAATAAAATAAAAAAGGCGATGTCAATTTTGATGACTGTAGACGACCTCCGTGGTCTGATGGGAAAGCCAGAAAGGAAAAAATGTTCAGAATTTTCGTCATACATCTTTTACCTCATCAACATCCATTCAGATGACTTCCAATACAGGTGGTGTGGATTCAATTTCCGTTTATACCAAGATTTTATAAAATAAGGGTCCCAGTTTCGTTTTCATAGCTCATTGAACACTTTTCTTGTGGTTTAAAAGAGAGCAACATGTGGCGATCAACTTACCAGCTTGTACCGTACACAGTGAAAGTATATTGTAATAAATGTTTATGATTCAGGCTAGTCACTTTTACAGAATATTAGGGTGTTGTGGAGTATCCCGACTGCAAGTGCTGTCTGGATAAAAATATTGACCATGTCGTTTTCGGCTGTCCTTTGCAAGACAGATTTGATTTACTAAAAGCCATATCTTTACCGCGTCCAATAAATGTTGCGTTTCTTCTTTCTTCGTAGAACTTTTCCACTTATAGGTCGATTGTTATTTTTTTAGGTTTAGTCAGTTGAAACTTTAAAATATCTAGAATTATATTTTTTTCAATTATTTTTATTATATTGACTCATATAATTGCATAATGACTTTAATTTGGTGGCACAAATCATCCTAGTTTGGGTGGATTGCCTATTTTAAAATAAACATTGATTGAATTGAGTTGAAATACAAATAAAAAGAAGTTTTTTAAGCAATTGTACATGCAAGTTATATTTAATAACTTTTTGTTAGTAATAATTCTCATGAAATAAAAAGATAATATGATAAACCTAACCAAAGAAAGTTAGCTTTTGAAAAAAACACCATGTTCAATGAGAGTCTCTTTAGTTGAGAAAAACTGAGTTCTATTTTCAAATAAGATTAATCAAATAATTTGAATTATTCAACTCACAGCTAATCCAAAGAAAGTGAATTTAACAAGGCTTAGTGGCCTTCAAGTCTTAGATCGCATCGCTAGTATCAGATTAAGATGTGCGACCCCCCGTTACATGATATACGTTTTTGAAACATTGTAGGGAACCATTTGCGGTTTTTAATCCAGATCTGTATCCGTTACAAGTACGAGGGCGACCTCTAAGTTTTAATGTTCTCGGCGGATAAAGAAGGGCTTCCCTTCTGTGCCGTCTGTACCGAAAGATTAACTGACCCAGTAAGCAAGAGGAAAAGTTGTTTCAATTCGTAATCTCCGGGTTAAACTGAAGATTACTTGAGCACTATACGTGGTCATAGTTGGAGCCTTATTAGTTTATCTATCCATAATTTAATTAATTAATAAGTTATTACAAAAGTGAAATACTTGAATATTTCATATTCTCAAAATTATCTATCGTAAAAGGCTTTCATTTAAAATAAATCACGAAATGAATATAATTTCGTTCCACCAACTTTTCAACCATTGACTAGTTTTACTTAACGAGCATCTTCAGAATGGCGATAGCATCTTACTATTCGGAAATTGTTTATTAAGTGATACCGGTTAGGATAAATATTATTTTTATTATTTCTGAGTATAATGGAAGCTTAATAAAAATATGTTTTAATCAATTTTTAAAACTCATTTCGTTACTCAAGCTACTTACTTATTAAAATAGCATAATTACTGGTTATTTTCTTATTTATTAAGAAGTTATGGCGCTACTTGACAGTTTATCTCAGAACGAGGTGCGCTACTTCAAGGGCGGGACTTAAAAATAAGATAGATCTTATCACAAATCTAAAGATGAATTATATACATGATAAATTGATATATGTGAGTAAAACGTGAACGTGGAAAAAGTCTAAGGAACCAAATAAATGCTGTAGAAATGCATGCATTGAGAAGGATATATTGAGTCACAACGTATGACTGAATACGGAATGAAGTGATAAGGAATAAATGTGAACTTAAGGCTGATGATGTGTTATGTATGATAAAGAAGAGCTCGCTGAGATGGTTTGGGTTTATGGAACGAATGAATGAAGAAAGACTAACAAAACAGGTATTTAGCGCAAATATGAGTGTAAGATGTGTGAGAGGAAGTCCAAGGAAAGTATGGTTGGATCAGGTGAATGTTATTCTAAAACAATGGAGACGTAGAAAGTCAGAAAAATTGTAGAAATGGTATAAAAAGTATAATGGATGTAGAAGATAGGAAAGTATGGTAATTTGTCTTCTCTGTCTACTTCGACAGGGAAATGGCGTGATGGTATGTGTGTATATATGTATAAAGGAATGTGAAAGCATGTTCAAAATGATTCAGCTAACAAAACACATTTGGAATATTTCTTTAAAATATGGAAAAAACAACTTATGTTATCCTAAACAATGTAACATAATAATATCGAGCCGATAAACGTATGTTTTTTTTCTGTCTGAGAAAAAAACATTCTATGTAATCCCGTATTTACAAAACTTACATGAGACCTTCTTGTTACGAAAGATTCTTGATTTATTTTGTTCTGCATTATTCCTGGAATGTGAAATGCCAGCTATCCCTTCATCTATGTGGGGGTCTGCCTGCTTGTCGGCTTCCTACGGGGTAGCCATGAAAATACAGGGAATACGGGCCTCATCTATTTGTTTGAACATGATCCTGCAAATAACGTTTTCTCTGCCTTCTCCACCTTATAATGTATTCGGTTTCAAACACAACTTATTTCTGTATTTCTCACATTCAACCTGATATTTCAAAACAGATAGGCTGTAAATTTTATAATTATTTTTACCTTAATACATTTTTCCTACGTATAATATAACCTGTGCTATCATTTATGTTATTGTGTGGATAATAAAAATTAATTTATCGCTACTTCACACCAAATGTTTTCATTCCTCTGATATTAAAAATATAACATGGACAGAATAAAGTGACAGTGACATTTCATTCTTATTTTATTTTATAGGAATATCAAATTAGATATCGATAATAACCAAGATTAAAATTTTAGATAAAATTCTACAACTGTCTATGATTTAACTGTAAAAAACAAAAGCCAAGGTATGCAACTAAACTGTTATCGTTGTTAACAGCCACTTAATCAACAAGTCTGGTTAATTGAGCATAAATGAAAATAAAAATATTATATCAAACAAAAGTTCTTATTTGAGATTTGAAATTGAGATACTCGTACATTTCTAAAAATGTCTTTCATTTAAGTGGCAAAAATGCAAAAAAAACTCAAGGCATGGAACTAAAAAAAATCCATTACCATTTAATCAACAAACCTAGTAAATCGAATATAAATTAATATAAAAATATTAAGCCAAACGAAAGTACTTATTATTTGTCGTATTATTGATTTGACCATTTTAAGCTATTTAATAATAACACTGAATTATTTATATAATTTTGTTGTTCGTGCTATATACGAGTACATACTCGTGTATTATACCAATTTGATAATCATCGTCGGCTCGATATTATCGTTTGACATTATACTGTACTTCCCCCTTAACAAACATTGAATATCATCGTTACATTCATCAAATGAATTAATTCTTATTCCCGGGGAACGGGCGAGCAGAAAGTTTTCAATTATTTTTTAATCTAATATTTAATTTATCTCTATTGTTCTCTGCTCGGCACGCAAGGCACCCCGCCATCCGTTTGCATCCGCCCACAGTTGGTTCTGGCTTTCCAACTTGTTCTTTTGTTACCCGCCTCTTTGTGTCCATTCTCTTCTTTCTATATTCATTTCTCCGCAGACCTTTCGCTGGACAGGTGTCATTTGTTACCGCCAAACTCCTTCCGCTCCTTTAATTGACGCCATGCCGCTTACTTGCTTCTCTGTTCAAGTGGGCGCCCTAACAAATAAAGTAAATTAATGTTTCGCTTTCTGTTTCGGTGTTTTGATTACGGCAACTTGCTTGAAATATACAAACTTCAAATGTAATTAATAAAAAAACATCGAATCTCATTGTCTACTATTCAGATTCTGGGTGGAAATTTTTGACAATTGGTTCGACTAGTTTGTTTCTAAAATTTTCAGTCTCGACTTTTGAAAGATCGAATGTCTATTTAGCAGACATTAGTAAAGATTCTCAATTTGATTAAAACTTCACGCATGAAAAGAAAATTGTATAATATTGGGTTAACTATTCTTCTTATTTTACTTTTTTATTGGACATATCCGGCGGATTTATTGCTATAAGGCAATTTTTTCCATTAACCAGCTTTCGTTTCATAATTATTATTGGTATTTTTGCTCGTGTCTTGAACGAAGCGTTTAAAAAATAACTGACAAAAACTAACAAATATTCAAATGAAAGAAAAACCTCAAGAATTATGATGAAAATTATAAAGGAGTTAAGGACAAGAAAGATTCTGAGATAAATAATATTTTTTTATTTATTCTAAAATAAATCAATATATGGATGTATCACATCTGATTGACGCAAGTTTTCTACGTAATTGTAATACCATTCATTAATCGTGTATCTTTTTAAAGGTATCATGTTTTCGTATTTATAGGGCGTTCTAGATAAAATTTTTTCAAAATATCATGCTTTCGTATTTATAGAGCGTTCTCGATAACATTGTTTCAAAAATCTGATGCACAGTGGTTTTTTGTATAAATTTTAGTTTTCTTGTTCCATTTAAGCGGAACTAAACTAATCTTAAATCTTACTTGATATTCGAATAAAAATATAGTTCCAGGAAACTATTATGGTTTCCACCAAATTAAAAACAATATCATCATATCGTTATGATTTCAATAAATCAGTACTCTACTCTATCCATAGATGGAAACTTTAAGTTAAATATAAACCGTTTTCAATTAAGGATTACCCTTTATCCTTTTACGAAACTCCATTTCGTGAAAGATAAATATCCTGAATTCTGATCTTCACAATGATACTTTTACATATTGAAATTGTCCTTTTTACTAAAAAAATCCAGGCGAAAAAAAACTCGTCTTTCTCGTTATCTATATAAGCTATTGTACAAATTTTAAATCCTTAATTTCATTTCTTCAATAATCAAAACAGGATTGGGCCTTGATCGCCTTTTCAATATTCCCCTACATAAGAAAATGTCTATTCCGCTCGCTTGATAATCGCAATTGTGTGATATCCATTTTAGTTTGTTAAAAAAAATATAAAAAATAAAATCTTCCTTCCTTATCCGATCACGTGTTTATCTTGTTTTTATCTCGGATAAACCTGGCGATAAAAAAATATCACATATTCTTTATCTCCAAGAAGGTGAAATGGAATATAATAATATAAATGTTTTTTTGTGAATATTCACAGATGTCGTAAACATGGACATAAAACGGTTCTATGCCTCTAGCGATGGGAAGTGTTTTTGAAACAATATATCATGTTTCACAACCAGTAAAATAAGTCAATACGAGAAAGGGAGGCACATTCGTCTAATATATTTGTTGACCTTTTTACTCTCGTAGTTCGAGTGCAAAAACTTGATCCGCCATCAAGTGTTCCACCTATGATTTTGAATTTCACCTTATTTCATCTCATCCATGATGTTTTGAACTATTTGAATCGTAAAATTTTTATTTATATTTTACGAAGTTTTATTGATTTCCAGATGCTAAACATTTAGAAACTTTTCTTTTTTGTTCAAATAATCCTTTCCTATATGTTTTAAACTATTTTTTTTTTAATATTTCTTATTACTTACTTTTGTTGATCTTATATATCTCGTAGAGCCTGAATGTACGACGAATCCGTACGACATCCCGCCAGACTGTTTGTTCATGCCTTAATTCCTCCAGTCCTCGATCCCAGAGGATATTTTCTCCAAGGGCCTTAGAAGACGTTCAGTTTTCTAAGATTATTCAGGATATTATCCTACAGCCTACCTAGCAGCCTTTAATAAAGTGCTTTGTCTCAAATATAATTATGGATATTTCCAGAGAGTGTGTCCAATCTAACCAACATAAGTGTTTTCATTTCACTTGAAATCAGTCTTTTGAACCTGCGACTCTTCTCGTTCGATATAAGATTCTATATGAAGCCAGCCACTTCTGGGTCTTAGACTAAAAAGCCTTTGCTGATCCCTACGCGTTAATGCTTCAGAGTTGTAAGTAGCACCTGATCTTATTAAACTGATATATTATTTGTTATTGCATTAAAACAATCTCTAATTTACCGTTATTCTGGTGATAGAAAATAAAGATTAATTCCATGACGACCATTAAAACAATAACATGATAAAGCCTAGAATCTATCGATTTGAGCCTGTCACTTAGCCTACCAAATAATTAAGAACAATAAATGTTATTATTAATAAAAGTTCAAACAGCAAACAACATGTAGTGAAATAGGATTAATACGACAGATATTATAATATGAAAATTCTTTAAAATTTTAACGATACCTAAATTTTTTTCATGAAAACTGAGATTATAATTGAAAAAAAATTGCACAAAAAACCAATGCAAATGAAATATATTTGAAAAATCTTAATTTATTAATAGGTTTTCTTTAACTCGGTTTATTTTTTCAAAATAATAAATAAACTTAGAAATAAGAAAACACTCAAATTGAATAGTATAATGTTATCAATATTAATTTCATATTAAAGAGGATAATATAATTCCGTCGAAATATTTCAATCTCCTATATTATATTTGTTCCATAACCTTGTTTAATTTTAACAAGAAATTGTAGGCTCTCGTCATAATCAGATGTCTAAACACTTTCCGATGTTAAACCAATAACTTCATATTATTTGTCTCGCTAATATTATTTCCGATAACAGACAAAGCCTCCAGGCGATAGCAATCCTCCTTGCTCTCTCCCTGCATCCCCCAGCCTCCTTAATCCGTCTTCATTTTCCGACAATCACCATTTGGTATCAGTGCTAGGACGATAAATGCTAACATCAACTCACCTAATGAATACGATCCTATGACAGCTACAATATTTAACTTCCTCAGCAGATCTGCTCGCACATTTCGGCAAAATTGATTTCCTTTGATAGATGTGATGAACTTTTGGTATGTGTCCTGAAATTAAAAATATTAGTAGATATTAATGTTTGTTTCTTAGCTTTGATCAAAATGTATATGATCAAAATAAAAAAGTAGCAAACTGACAAAAAAAATTGTATACGTTTTTTGAAAATTATAATTCTAATAAATTTCTCATCTCAGCAAAAATGTTTGAAATTACAGAAAGTTTAGTGAAACTACATCATAGTATAAATAGACCAAAACCCATACGATGGTTGTCGTCAAATAAAGAATACGAGAATTGAATTTCGAATACAAGAGAGCGAGAGAGGAATACTTCGAAATTTGATCTCGGTGGGTCCGTGATAAAAAATTATACTGAACTAATTTTAAATACCTAGCTAACAATTTTTAAACCGATGTAAAAAGGGATGATGTATAAATGATATATATATATATATATATATATATATATATATATATATATATATATATATATATATATATATATATATATATATATATATATATATATATATATATATATATATATATATATATATATATATATATATATATATATATATATATATATATATATATATATATATATATATATATATATATATATATATATATATATATATATATATATATATATATATATATATATATATATATATATATATATATATATATATATATATATATATATATATATATATATATATATATATATATATATATATATATATATATATATATATATATATATATATATATATATATATATATATATATATATATATATATATATATATATATATATATATATATATATATATATATATATATTGATATATATATATATATATATATATATATATATATATATATATATATATATATATATATATATATATATATATATATATATATATATATATAGATATATATATATATATATATTATATATATATATATATATATATATATATATATATATATATATATATATATATATATATATATATATATATATATATATATATATATATATATATATATATATATATATATATATATATATATATAAACATTTGTGGATGGGGAATGGGCGAAGGATGCATGTCGTTATTTAAAAGTTTGGCGCTCTGTCCTTCTGGCAACTCCGTTCTCTTTTCCCTTGAAATAGTGTGATAGCATGTATTTATTATAATTTAATGCCTAAGGATTTTGGTCGATTTGAAACAAAAAAAAATAGAGATGGGTATTATGGCTACATGGACAATAAATTTAGGTGAAATTTGATTTTGTTTTATAAAAAAATCATTCCTTTTCTTTTGCATTACAAAAAATCTTGAAAAGTCGAATTTCAAAAAAAGTAGAAAATATAAAACCATCCCCACTATTTTTAGAGAAATTTGAGATTAAATATTCCAGATATTGATAATGTTACTCGTATATATTTTAAGAAGTTTTATCGAATATATTCCATATTTCATGAATACAAACCAACAAAACAAAATATTTTTTTAAACCAGCAAACCACAGATCTCTGAGATCAAGCATGTAAAAACATAGACAACAGGTATAATTTTTAATAAAGCGTTATCGATATTCTAATTGGTGTATTCCGAATGAGTTGATGAAGTGTAATTTAAATGGTTTTAATACGTTGTAATATATTTAATGTTTGGTCCGTATACATTTCACAAACATGTCTATCCAAATAATATTAAAATATTGAATACCGATAAGATAAATGTTTTTGAACGTTATGAAATAGTTTTTTCCCAATTTCGGAATAACTATCTATATATTTTGCACACTGTTTTTGAAGTAAAGCCGAAAACGTTTATTTAGTTTCCTCCGTGGTCATTATTCAAAAGCCCACGGGTCAAAGCATCAATCACTTTAGCCAGAAATAGAGTTTATTATCTATTAGACCCTAGCCTATGGAGGGCGAGAGGGTGAGTCGCTTTACCGGAGCACGGGGCGGAAGTGGCGTTTCTTCAAGACAAATCGAAAACAAATTTCACCTAAACCTACCGATCACGTGGCCTAATACCCATCCCTTTTTTTTTTGTTTTGATTTCCACCAAAATGCTAAGTCATTAAATTCGAACACATATACACTCGCACCATCACGTCATTTCTATAGACCAAAACGAGAGTTGCGTGGAGAACAGAGCACCAAACTTTCTTATCACACCATATTTATTTAGCCTTCTCTACAGTCATAATTTGTTTCATAGAGTTCCTCCAGTATTTCTTATTGTTAAACTTTTCTTCTTTCAAAATGTCATTCACTTGGTGTTACTATACTACATAGTGATAAAATATATACGTAGGTATAAAACAATCTCGTTTTTATATATTTTTTAATTTTCAGACTCAGTTTTTTTTTTTCAGGTTATGACTTTTTTATGTGATCATGTAAACTCTTACCCAAGTATCCGTCATTCTCGTATCTATGGTTGGATTCTCATCCATAAAACTGCTTGTCACTGTGTTACCTTTAAAGCTGCATATCAGTAATCACAAAAGTCTGGAAATCTATTCGCGCGTTAAACGTTCCCAGGTGAAAAGTTCAAACAGCTTGAAAATGCAATAAATCGCGACGGATGTTTTTTTTTTCAGATAATACGATTTTTTTCTTTGAGAATTCAATTGGTGTTTAGTTGTGCGATTTTATCAATAGAAATTAACTGAGCATCTTATTCATTTACAGTGAAATGAGAATGCAACGAAAAAAAATATTTATTTGATTCAAAATAAAATTCTTTTCAATATGATCACAATATCCCAACTTTACAGCTCAAGATTTTTCCATTCTTTGAATACCGTTTAATTCCGACACGACTTGAATTTCACTCAAATACCCTCTGATCAATAAGGCCAACTTCTTTTCAAAGTCTTGGGGGAGAGAGAATTTTTATTTAATTGTTGGAAACTTTGAAATATTTGTTATCTTACCCTGATCCTTTCTCAAACAAATAAACCATCACGCTCTTCCCTCCCCTCGGGAGTCAACCGAGAGAAATTAATCTGATTTTCTGCGTAGGTTCAGCCATAACCTGTCGGTCGTACCCGATTTTGATCGTCTGAGGACCGGGCGCGGCCCGACTGCCATTTGTCATTCTTATCGGTGTATTGTTCGATAGTTTGACGTACTGAATCAATCATAATATGTGCTTTTCGATTTTTCCCTTCTTGTGTTGTTAAAAGTGAAAAGTTTTGCACAGAATTTCTGTTGAGTTTGAGTATATTACAAATCGCCGTTGTCAAAAAGATTACTCCTTTGTAAATAGTTCTCAAAATAAAAAAAAACGAGAAAAATAACTTGATCAACCTATCGGTTTTTTTTTTCAAACAATCAACCATAGTCTGTTTCGATCCCATTTTTTAAATTAATTATTTTAATTAATCAAATTGTCTCATTTAATTTTCATCTAAATTGAACTGATCAGCAAAATCTCACTTCAGATAATATATTTTCACTGAAATGATTACTTGACGAGCATATTTGCCGAGAATCTAAAATTTTTAATATTTCATTTTTATCTCGGTTTTTTACTTTTTCTGTTCTCTCTCTACTCAGACGAACTGCTTCCAAACTATTCCAGCCATTTTTTTTACAAACACTTGTACAAGTATATTATTATATCACCGCGATTGAGGTCGAACAACACTTTCTTCACAAGCTCTATTTCGTTAATTAAGAACCAAACATGTTCAAAGTATTATAAAATTAAAACGGGTATAATAAACATAACTTAAAAAGTTAAGGCTGCAAGCAAGGGGCAGCGATATTAAAAATCGGAATTTTTAATAATCAGCTACATTTGATTTATAACCTACGTCATTATTTTGTTATTATAATCCTAAAATCAACCCAAACATTGAAGGCAATGTGGTGCCTATAGTCTGGTGAATAGAGTCTTAAAATTTGTTATTTACATCCCGGTTTTATCATAATTTTAGACTTCATTTCATATGAATTTATTTATGAACTCTGGTAAAATAGAAGGTTTGGAATTTATTATTTACATCCTGGGTTTATCATGATTTCAGATATCGTTTTACCTGAATTTATTAAGTGGCGCTTTTGACCGGCTATAAAGCGTACTTTGGTTGATAATCTTTTACTAATAGCCCTCAACAAGAATTTGTTTCAAAAGTATAAATATGAAATAAATTTGATAAGATTAAAGAACATCTGAAGTTTCTTCGTTTTTTTGAGCAATAATACAATAGATATGTGATTACATTTTCTCGGTTTAGCTATGTTTTATGTCCGTAAACTACCGATGTCATCGAATAATAGGCCGTTCAATCTCATACCCCAATTCCAGTTTTCCTTCGGTTGCTGTAGAAACGTCATCAAAAAAATGCGCTATGGCGTGGCATGTTTCTGATGTAATTTGGAAAGGAGGGACGAGATAGCGCCGACATAAATAAGGCATTTACCGAATTAAGAATGGAGGGCCATTACACGTTTCTTCTCAGATATATTTTCTCCTATATATATTCTACGAAAAATGTGAGATCAAGGGCTAAAGTACCACTCGTTTGAACAAAAGCACTACAACTTGAGATGTTTCGGTCGGCCAGATAAGGTCACAAGATATCTGAGGCATTCCACGAACCCGCCAATTATATTCCATTTTTTTTTTATTTTGTTTTTATGTACTAAACGGTTTACTTCATTTGGACTTTTGTTCACTTTCAAGCATCTGATATTTTTCCACGAAAATTTAACTTTTATAAATGTTTTTTTTACACTCGCCTAAAATCCATTTCTTATCAATTTCCTTTGTCAGTTCTATATTTGTTAATACAAAGAAGTTCACTTTTAAATATCTAAAATACATTCCTTGTCGATTGTTTTTAGTTTCAATTTAAATGGATTCATTTTTAAAGCAAGGCGATGAAACGAAATTTAAAGCTCTATCGCGATTCTTATTAAATGATTATATTTTTGTTTAAAATATTCCGAAGAAAAATAGTCATCATATTATTTTTTTGTAAGTTATATAAATTTATTATAAATTTTCTATTTTTATCCCATTTTTTCTGATTTTCCATATTAACACATACGTTTTCCAATACACCATTACTTTTTTATGATTGTTGTTTTTAAATTTTTATGTTATTTATAAATATATTTATAAAAGTTTTACTTCTTAGGGATTCTAGACGCCATTCCAAAATTGCATACACATTTTCCAAATAAAATGTACAATTTTGTAGAACATGCGTTAACATTTCATTATTTCACCCACGCTTGATACACGATTTATATCCTTAGTATCTATTTTTTTGCAATCAACCAATGAAATGAAAGCGGTCATAAATAATAATTATAACCAATAAAGCATGAGATCAAGTAAATATTATAAATATTGTTATTTTTCTTTAGAATTGTAATAATGAAAGCCCTAGTCTCATTTTTAACTATATCCCATTTTTTGTACGTATCTCATATGAACATATCATGAGATAATAGATTACATTTTATAATATCTTTTTTATAGGTTTCTCAATATGGTGGAATGTCTGAGTTGAAGAACTTAGTCCACTAATAGAGTATGATAAACATAGCTTCATCCGTCTAACAGAGGATTCTGTATAATTACTCTTAATGACTATGAAGTTTCTTTGATACGAAACAGATGGGACATTAATCTTATGTCATCCGCAGTTTGTTTTCTACTTTCTTAAGTCATCATTCGGATGTCTTCAAAAAGTATATACATTACCACCCACTCCTAACGAGGACTTTATTCAAACATATGTACTTATTTTGATTATCTAACATATTTTCTACTTTTCTTTGTGAAAATCTTTACTAAAAGTTTTCATACGTAAATATGTTTATATATCGCTTATGATAAATGTAATTATTTAATCAGTATTTGGAAATAAAATTCAATATTGCATCTAACAGTGATGTATGAATTAAACGCACTATTTACATAAAACAAAATAAGTAAAACGTTAAGTTAAAATTTCATTAAATTAGTTTTCTTTGTATTCCAACACTTTTTTCCTAATAGCATTTATATTTATTAAGACACTTTATTGTAATGGCAAATTTATTCCCATACAACAATCTCTTCTAATCATCGAGACAACAGTTACGCAGATTCATGTCAATTGCTGGAAAAAATGTTACAACGTTTTAACGTTTTTTGTCCAAAAAGATAAAAAAAAGAGTAAGCGACAATATTTACAAATGTCGCCAAAGACGTGAAAAGGAGAATGAAGATGGGGAAAGACAAGGAGTTACCGAGAAACACGTTTAAGAGATTGATTTATCACTTAAGACGAGAAAATTAGTTTTATTTCAAAACGAAACAACCGGGTGATTACATTTTAGGACGCATTTTTTTTATTGATAGATGTTAAGATAAAGTGTAATTTATAAACCTTGAATATTTTTTCTCTTTGATCTTGTTTCTAAGAATAAGAAGATCTTATTTTAAAAAAAACATAACTTAAAGATTCTCAAATCATGAATTTAAACTGCAGAAAAACATTAAAATCCAAATTATTCCGTGAACCGTATTAGTTTCGTGGAAAAATAATATTAATTTAGAAAAATTAAAAAAATATTGATAAGTATAACTTAATAAAATTATTGTTTAAACGATAATCTGAAGTATAAACGTGCTACAAAAATTCAATGGAATCTTAAAATGAAGTATTAATGTAAAATTTTCTTCAAAACCAAATTACCTTTTCGAAAACAGCTTTCAAAATTTCCGTTTGATTTATCGTCCCGGCCCAAAGTTCTCTAAGGGCTTAAAAGTGTGCGTACGTACCTTAGGAGGGCAGGTTCGAGATTGGTTTTATATACTTACGATCCGTCGAATTGTACACGGGTTTGGGATGGCCATTTATTTTCAGATAGTTCAATTATCTTCCTGAAGGTGATAAACTTTCCAATTGTTTTCGGAATGATCGCGGGGTTTTGGGATGACCCGCGCTATCGAAAAGTAGAGTCGCCTGGACCCAAAAGAACGGTATTTTTAGTCCCTTTTTTTCTCTGTTTCTCAACGGATTAATTTTGAAAACCTATTCATTTGAAATTTCTCTGATGAGTAACTTCTTCGAGATGATTTTAAAAATATTTTCTTTTGTAATATTCTGATTATTTTATCAAAAATAATTTATTTCAATCTGAAGTTCGACATTTTACATATCTGAATAGTAAACATTTTTACTAATGCTGGACATAAGAAGTAACACAATCTCGAAGTTCTACATGAAAAATACTTGTCAAAAGAAGTTTTATTATTTTGATTTAATTTTAAATTTGTATTAATTATATTTAATAAATTAATACTTCTGGTAATCTCTTCTAACTCACTAGGAAAGTATTAAAAAATGTGTCGCCCGAATGTAAAATAATACATCCCTTAAAAAAACATGTAGCCCAATTTACAATACAAAATAAAAATGAATAACATAAAAGAACAATAAATAATTTCATGTACCAATCTAAAAGAGTATTTGATTGATATATAACTTAATGTAATTCTGTGCAAAAAAAAGTTTTTCATGAAATTTATTACAAAAATAAATATTTCATTTTTGTCCATTTATTTTAAATTATTTTATCTTAAACCTATTTTTATACATGAATAAAAATTTCTTTATACCAAACATTTATAAAACATAGTTAATCAATAGTTTGAGGGGAGCTGCTTTGTGCCTTTTCCTCCCGTTTGCGATTTTTTCCGTTTTACTTGCTCTTAGATCAGCGGGGATGCTCAAAAACTTTTTATTCGTGTGAAAATAGACAGCTGTTTAAGTTACAAGTTTTGGACGAATTGTGTCTGGGTTGTCAAAATGTAAGTGGATGATTTATAAAATGTTCAGAAAGGAATTAGTTGATCTCCGTTTTGAGGAAGTTTTAATATAAAATGGTTTGGCTACTTTCTTGCTAGTCTTTCTTTATTTTATCCCAAAAAATATAACCATTTGGCATAATAACCATTAATTCTATATTATATTTCTAGTATTGAAAAAATTATCACAAACTTACATAAATATCACATAATGTGAATGAATTAATTCCAAACAAAATTATTTGGCTTCATGGGATTATTGAATCTAATGTAAATTAAATAATTTATAACATTTCTCATTCAAAATGTTTGTCTGTTTTTATAATATTAACTAAAAATACTTCTAGATGCATGTACTCGTTAGGAATTGAAAAATATAATTATCATAGTTGAAATTGTCCTGAAAAACAGGAAATATGTTTAAACAATTTCTAGCCACATATTGAACAATCAAAATAAAGTCAACTTTCTGTATAATATTTTCTCGTATTTTCAAATTCTATTGAGTTTTCCACGAGTATTTGTACTATTAATCGATATATCTTCGTACATTATTGTTTCTTCAATATAATCTCGTTTGGAACAACACCGGTGGAAAAAATCAGCCGGGCCTGAAGCGAAAGACAGAGAAGCCTCGAGCGATAGCCGCCAGTCCGCTAGCCCACTGAGCGCAATTCGATTCTGGCCAAAATGGAATTGTTGACTTCAATTTATTTTGTTCGAGCTCCATTGAGCAGACCAATTTAAATCACGACCTTTTTTTGTACCCAACCTCTACAGCAACAGTCACACACGGTGATTATACAGAGATTTCACGGAGTGAATACAACCAAGGAGACAACCCCGCCGCAATACCGAAGCCAATGAAAAGTCACTTTAATATTGCCCTTATTACTTCGTGACTCCGCTCGGTCTCTTTTTCAGGTTGAACGTTGTCAGTACTTTTTCTAAGTGAGTGAGACAAACGTTCCGATACCATCTCCGAACGCGATCTTCTCCGAGAGCATCTCTCCCTGCGATCTCTTCCCCGCGCCGCGCCGTCTTTATCTTTTACATGGTCCATGGCACTGCAGGTGATCCAATTTGCCGACATAATCGGATATCCGTGTGTCAGACGACCCACTACCTCGACATCTTTCCTCTTATTTTATTTCATGAAATGCTCCGAATAAGACGTTTTTTATCGTCCCGAATTGAAAATAAAAATGCTTTTGTCTCCGCTTTCTAACGATTCTATACAATTGATAAACAATGCGATATTTTCATTAGTTTAAATCACTCTATTTTAAACATACCGCTAAATTTTGAAGATTAATAAAGTGTGAGGTTTATTTTTTATGGGATATTTAAAATGTGTAATCCATGTTTATATATTTTATAAGTCTGTAGTAAAAATAATTTCGTTTTAATGTATATTTAAAATAACTTTGGAAATTAAGTCTATTTTTTTTAAAGAACCATTTACATTATTCAACGTTTTCAATTTACATTGGCTTGACTGTGAAATATGTACGTTAGCTCACATTTTACCTATAAAAATTTCATGAAATGAAAAATTTCTTTTGGCATGACAAGATTTTTAGCGTTTATGGAAATTTGCAATGATTTAATATTTTTATCTCACCATAATCAAAAACAAAATTCAAACGACCCTTTACGTTTTTCAATAGAAAAATATTTGAATGACAAAGGACAAATAAAAAACCGTGTTTATAATTAGATCTTTTTGTGCGGAGTTGAGAGGAATTTTACAAGCTATTGAAAATATGTGTGGACTTTTAAACACAACGTAAATCAATTAAAGGAAATTAAAATGCATAATCAAATTATGTTTATCAATTTTCCATTCTTGTATAAAAACTCGTAGAATCCTTTAATATTCTCTTGGGATGAAACATGTGGCTTTAGTTTGTTTTATTTCAATATCTAAACGTTTCTGCTAGTTATACTTAATTATTATTACATGATCAACTTCTGTTTTACAGCATGAAGTTATTAGGAATGTAAATATTACCACTTTAATTTTTATATCCTTAATCACGCATATTCAATCATAAGAATCATCATTGGCAAAATATGACCGACGAACACTGTAACAAATCAAAACTTCATTTGTATCTCAAAAAATGCAATCGTTAAAACTTTATTGATTAATTCAGTATACATTTTTTACTTTTTTTTTATTTTTCGAAATATTTTTTTTATGTTCTCCAATAAATGTACAATATTATACGAATCGTTATGATAATTTGCTTGAAACGACTCAATGTGAGTTTAATAAAAAAATCTGAATGCGGTTTCTTAACCTGTTTTAAATTGTTCATATTGTATACATTTAGTTATTTATATTATATACCAATAGACAATTTTCGGTAAACTAATAACCAGTCCGCCATTCTCAAAACTCTTAGACGGCTCCTGGCGGTTTCCGCACAAAGCTAAGAAAAGAACCGATCCAATATTTTGATGGCACGTCTTAATACCGTTTGATTTCTTTCTCACCTCTCTCGTCTTGTCTTTTCTCGTTTTCTTTGTGTTTTCATTTTCGCAGCTCGGTAATAGGTCAACACGGGAGTTTTCTTAATTCCCACCACTTCCTCCATCCATCTCATCCCCCGTTTCCCATGGATGGGAAGAAGACAAAACAACTTGCGGGGAGAAAATAAACAAATTGAGTGCCGTCAGAGGCCATGTTGATGTATGTGCTTTTGCCGGCAAACACGGGGAATTAGCGCAGTCCTTATCGACTCCCCCAACGAACCCGGAGGCTCTAACCTAATTAATAGAACGGCGTCGCTCTTTTTTGCCAATGCCAACTTGCGGGGAGATGGAGGCACCACACCACCCCGCAAGAAACTTTTATTTGCCCTCCTACTCCGCTTCATCGCATTAAACACTTTTGTTTGATGGAAAGCAAATCCAAATCGCTGTGGAATAGAACCGTAAGGAAGGTGCGCTTGGGTATTTCTTACTTCAAAAATATATTTCAACTCGTCTCCCCCTCTCGGCAACATCCTTTCATAAAAATATTCTCAAAAAAACTTTAAAATTCATCTCCTGTTAATGAACGGCATTGATGTTCTAATGGATTTTATTGTAATTGAAAATTATTTGAAATTCAATATGTTTTAAAGAATTACCCTTTTTCTTCGCCCCCTTTCTTTTATTTTTCATCAACGGTTGAATGATTTTAAATTGGTATTGTTGAATTAAATTATGCAAATCTTAGAGAGCTAAGAGCTCATAAATTTCATCATATTTTGCAATGAAGTGGGAATAAAACTTTCAAGTGTTTCCTGCCTTTTGGTTGACTTCTTTAGGAAAAATGGAAAGAATTTTTTGATCCCATTCGACCGTTTTTCGCTTGTTTTGTTTCATAAACAATACTTTTTTTTTGAAAGACAGTAGTCCAACCATTATAGAGTAATTTGTCAAAACAACTTCTATTGTACATATCAGATGTCTACATATCTTATACTAAAAATGATATACAATGCATGTTGAAAAGGATAGTTTTTGTACGAATAGATAATATGACTCTTATTTTTTTGTCCAAATAATACATACGTTCTGGACATATTTGTCTTTTTATCTAATGTTTTTGTCATGGTTTCGCTTGATTGCCATTTTTTATCAGCTATAAACAATATAAGAACCCAAGCCTCGCATGTTGAGCCCTCTTTAAGATAATTTTTATTTATTTATTTGTCACTGTTATTAATCAAGGCGTCTAAGTACTTACTATATGCAATAAGTCATTCACTTGTTAAAATCGGTATTGTCACTGTTATTAATCAAGGCGTCTAAGTACTTACTATATTTAATAAGTCATTCACTTGTTCAAATCGGTATTGTCACTGTTATTAATGAAGGCGTCTAAATACTTACTATATGTAATGTAATAAGTCATTCACTTGTTAAAATCGGTATTTGAACAACTTGAAAAAATTGATTTCACAAAATAAAGAGACGAAAAAATTTTATTAAATTTTCACAAGTACAATTATGACTGATCTTTGAAAGATTTCGAAAAACGTGTGTTTTGTAACCAGTTTTTGTGCTCTCTTCTAAAGTAAATTAAATGTTATTTACGATGTTTTACTGAAAAAAATTAAGGTACCTACTTACATTTGATTCTTTATTTTTTCTTATTCCAACTTTCTTATATCCCGATTTTTTTCACTTTTACGTACATCCATCACATTTACTTTTATATATTTCATAAAGCCAGCGTCTGATTCCTATATCCAGTCTATCAATAGGTAGTTCTCTAATAATACAATACATAGGTAGACACAGAATAGTGCATGTTCCATCATAAACAGGATAGCGATTACCCAGTTTGATATCCCCGAATATATCCGCACGGATACCAAATATAATGCGGCTATCATCACATAACATTGTATAACGCCCTACTGCCAAACCTTTTCTTATTGCATTTTCGAATCTGAATTAACGTATTTGGAGTAAAAAATACATAAAAAAAATCTCAGATTAAAATGTTTTATGAAAAATTGATACATCTTGAATTTGTTATTAATTTATTAGGTATAATATACGATAGTTTTCGACATTTGGAAATATAATAGTTACAATATTTAAAATCAGGTTAAATTTAGTTTGAATGATCACAAAACCAACGTATTATAAAAATATGAACATTAGCATTACTCATGCACAAAAAATATCAGAAAGGTGTATGCATATGCATGCTACCTACCTTACACATACATACGAGTATATTACAAGTTAACAACGGGCTCAGGATAAATTTGTCAAGGTTCAACGCCTTATAATATTAAAATTTATAGTGTAAATGGGTGATGGAAACAAATATTAATGTATATTGGACATTCAGAAGTCAAAAAAAAATTTAAAAAACCTTGAATAGTGGTAAGAACATTAGATTTCCAATTTGGTGTTCTTGACTGGTGATGACAATGTGTTGGAAGTCCCTGGCGACAAAGTGTTGGAAGTCCCTCTTCTAAAATGGTCGAATGACATCTGAAAAATGGCTAGAAGTAACTGATTGCATTGTTTTCATGATAAAAACAAGTGGGAGAGAAGAAAAAGGACCTTTATCTAACACCGGAGTCAACTGGAATGACAAGTCTTTCAGTTTTATTTTCATTGCACCTTTCCGATTTGAGCGCCTTTGAGAATAGTCTACTCTCTAAGTGGTGCCTTATGCATTGTAATTTATTATTAATATTAAAAAAAATTAATTTTACAATAAATCTACCTTTCTGTACTGTATTTGTTATTTATCATTTATTTTGTTTCAGGTAAGTTTCACGGATTTTGCAAATGGATAACACATATTGACTGATCTTGAGCACATCTTATATTCTGGTAAGGCTCTAAATCTTATTTATACGACGACTTGAATAATCGGCGCAGCCCTCCTTTAATCCAATCACATGTATCAAACGTAAACATTCGTAGCCTAGCGTTTTCATTGAAATTTGATTTGACCTTTTCTGATATTTTGAATTGGTTTATCAAAGTGTATCTAAGATGTCAGTGCTTTGCGTCAATATATTTTGATTACCAAAGATTTTTTCTGTCTAATTCTAGACCTAAAGTAACTAGAACTCTTAATGAATAAAGAGGTGTGGAAAAGTAGCTAATCTAATGGCCGAGCTACCACCTTCCTACACTTACACTCAGCTTATAAGTGTTTATTTTTGAATATTTTTTATCTGTCAAAAACAGTGGCTTCATATTCCGATTAAAACGCTCTTAATTAAGAGCTATTATATACACGATGCTATATACATTTTCATTTGCTTATTAATATTAGAGCTAATCTATATTTTTTCGCTCGTACAGTATCCCTTAATGTGTCTGAATTAACGTTACAAACATATTGACAACATTTTATTCGTCTTCATTATTCTATCTTTCCATTTTAGAACTACTGGAAAACGTACGTACCTCGCAGTTTGTCATCACACGTGATGGTAATACTAATGCGCGTGAAGAAATAACAATGCTCAACGCATTATTATCAGATGGACACTTCAATCAGATTAATATATTTTATTTTCATCAGAAATTGAACCTTAGACCCCAGGCCGGAAGTCCAACGTCTTAACAACTAGGCCACTGAGATCACATGCATATTTATGGTACCCAGTGTCCAAATTTGAATAATATTTCTAATTGCATACACAGACGACATTATGTACATGACCTAAAAAAGTATACATCTCATAAGCAATGTTAGATTACGGACCCCTGGTGTAGTGAATTGCAGATCAGTAGACGGGGGATATATGTGAAGAATTGTGGGCGGAGAAGGGGTCGGGGAGACAGGCGAGGCGTGGGTATGATGGATAGGATTGTAGTCTGTCAGACATGAATGTCATTCGTGTCTGTTGCGTTCCGAGATAAGACAGCTCGCCGCTTGCACTGTTTGCTTATAATATGTACAAATTCCATATCATTCAATAGCTGTACATTGTAAAATACATAACAGTTGTTTGTTATGACGTGACATATTGAAGTCTTACAGATAAAACATGTTTAAAAATATCCATGGAAAGGAACACTCATTACTTTTGTTATATAGAGACGGGCATTACAAACATTACTTTTGTTATGTAGAGACGGACGTATATAACATACACAATTGAAGCGCATGGCCACACGATATCGCGCTGATCTTCTTAACGGGTGGTTGTCTGTTCTAAACACACGCTGTCATCATGCACTAGAATAAATTGATAATTCCGTGGTCCAATTAGCGTAGAGATAGAAACCTGTTTTTTGACCTGGGGGTCGTGAATTCGATTCCCTCCGGAAACTTGTTTTTTGTTTAAAAGAGTTCCAATCTGGTTTGGCTTCAGATATTTTGAACATATTTCTAACTGGTTAAAAGAGATTACCACATAACAATAAGCCCGCCAAGTTGTAATGTACACAACCAAAGTACAAAAATATAGGTAATTTTCCTTACAGTGCTATTCTACCTGTCTCCGCTAACCCCTATTTGGTCTTCCAACTCAACGCCTTCCAACCAGTTTAGCCAATATGTACCATACATATTGTAGTTGCTTAATATATGTACCATATATCCCATCCAGCTCAGCTGAGATTTCTCTACGTTTAGTATTTAGAGTAGGTAGAGATCAATAAGTTGGTAGGTTGTGTAATGAACGTATATACTCACTAATTTCAGTTGCATGTGAATCAATCCACTTTTCAAATGAACGGTTCTATTCAGTTGTTTAGTTCAATTAAATGAAAGTAATGAGAGTTTCTCAGCCCTCAGCTCCGTAACACGATTTTTTGGTTAATTTGAAACATACGAATATAAAAAAAATCTATTATCATCCTTTTCATCTTCCTGCTTCTCAACTTCTACACCCAATATGACATGAGCTGATTTTATTTAAATATATATATTGTCTTTCGTTCTGTTTCACTGATTGTATATATTTTATAATTGTCACGTAGAACTTTATTATTGGGTTACTGTCAAATATTATGCTTCACTTATTAATCGTATTCTACTGTTAAATCCTGAATAAAATAACGAAAAATAACCGTTTTCTGATATTGCTCACTAGATATAACTTATTAGTGGCTCACTTAATGATGCTATGAGTTTGCTCACTTAATAACCGCACATCATTAACAATAAAGGAAAGCTCGTTCAATATTTGAAATAAACAAAAAAAAAGATTTTGGATAAAATCGCTCTTAAATATAAACGTCTTAACTGTTCTCAAAATGGAACTAATTCCTTTATTCATTATTTGATTTAATCATACAAATTTCAACCTGAAATGCGAATAACCGAAAACTGATTATTAAACATAACTCAAGTATTTATAAGTACGTAAATAAATATAACAAATGTTTAAGCTATTCACGAAATGGGTGAATTTAATACAATCGAAAATATGTATTGCAAAACCCCATGGCCTAGTTGGTAATACGATTGACTCAATTTTTTAAGACATCGGATTCGATTCCTGATTGTACCCGAAAAAAGAAATAAAATGGAAAGAAAGAGGTGTCAGCATGATAAGACATCTCTTTATTTTTATATCTTTATGTATAACAAAATAATTTTAAAATACATAGTTTGTGGTTATATGAAGTAGGGCACCCAATTTACGGGGAACTTGGTTTTTTGTATTTTATATGTCGTGCCAGTAAACTAGGCTTTTGCTTGTATCTTACTGAGGATCTCTTGTTACAATACTCGCACGCGCTATACATGTGCGAGTTTTGTCACCTTTTTACTTGCGGAGTAGTATTATCAATAAGCGCGGCGACGAACTGCGAGTGCCATGCTTACTTTCGTGTACCTAAGCTCGAAGGTTTGAATAATGAAGCAAAAGAGAATATCTTCCGGCCACACTATGCAGTATACCAGAATCACCAGTTCTAGTACATACATACAAAGAATAATAAAAAGACACTTTATATAGCGCCGTTTAGAGAACAGACTCTCGTCAAGGTGGCTTTACTTGGGATTCGAATCCACTATTATTGATGGATTCAAAACAAACTCATATCATTTGGATATAAGGATAAGAAAATGGTACTTGTGATAAGGAGATTAGTTTTTTCTTTAAAACAGTATATGTTTAGTAAAACATATTGGTTAAGAAAACTGCAGAAAATTTACCAAGGGAAGATGAGCTGCAAGAATCCTTTGTAAATCTTCCGATATATGATTATCGGAAGATCTACAAAGGTTTCTTTGATAACACATTCAGCTTTAGGTAGAGTGTAGTGTACACAGATTTGAGAAATAAAATGTAGACACATTTAGGGATTTGAATACAAAGAGACAAAGTTTAAAATAAAAAGCGAATGATGCAATTAATTGAAAAACAACGATTTTCTTTAAAAATGTCCGTATAAAATGTACAAAGTGTAGAAATTCTCTTGTTTTTTTTTAAATTGTGTAACTCGATTAACATATGGTAATCATTCACATTCAATTATATTAAAAAAACAGGACTATGTCAAATGGTACCATTACTGCATATTGAGGCTTTCTGGCATTACGGCCTGGGGTATCATGATGTGGCCCGCGAGTCAGGATCGGCAGTTGCATCATAGCTAACGGTGACAGTCTGACGGTCAATGATGTTCCCCGTGACGTTGTCAGAGCTAACAAGCGTCATTTGGAATCGAGATTAATGGGCAGGCCACCCTCGTCCAACCGTCGCATCCATCTCTGGACCGCAAAACACTAACAATTAGACTAAACACTACAGCTCTTGTGCTGTTTACTCTATTCATTTGTTTTGCAACAAAACAAAACAGCAACTAATTCAATTTTGAATTATTTGTAATATGGATGTCATTTAAATAAACATTTGTTATATATTAGTAAATTACTATGAAGTATAAGTAATCTACAATAGATTTCTGAGTCTGGAATAGATAAAAGACGTACAAATTAGTGAACTAGGAAGTAATGAGGTGTCATTGTATTGTATTATATTGTATAACACTTTTATTGTATACAGTACAGCCTGGTAAATTAGTTAAAAAGACCTTATTGAAAACCAGACTTATATTTTAATATGATTTCCAACGGGAATTGAGCCAGAAATCCACGGATTGAAAGACGGACGTCTTACCAACTAGATCACGGAACTTGTCCATATATGTATGAAGAATACGAAATAAAACAATTAGGGGATGCATGTTAAATTAAGGATAATTATTTAATTAAGATTAATAGGAGTCTTTAGATGTAGTAGTACCAATAAATACTGACAAAACAAATATGCAGTGCAAATGTAAGTAGAGTGTATGGTAGCGGAAAGCCAAAGAAAGTGTGATTGAATCAAGTGAATGATATTTGGAAAGAAGGTAGTATAAAATGTCATGAGAAGTCGTAGAAGTTGTATTGGAAGATGTGTTGATGTATGACGCAATAGATGAGGATCTAGGAAAGTCTAGCGCTCTGTCCACTCTGCCAACCCCAATGGAGTCACGGCGTGATGATATGTATGTATATACGTAGAATAGATTATTCTTGATCCTCACATTTCCACGAATTGTTGAGTCGTTTCTTTTTATTTTAAATAATGTTTTCATTTATTGAATATAGTTTTTTTTTTCATGTTATGTGTACAAAAAGCTAAAACCGTGAATATAAATAAAATAAATAGCTTAGTAACATTGAATAGCTTAGTAGCTAACACCTTTCCGGGAAAAACATCGTAATAAATACTAAAAAAAATAGTAGAGATTAAAGAAACTGATACCGTGAATACCGTTTTGAAAATGTTTCAAAATAATATCAAGGTATATGGTATATTATATACAATTTTATTTTATACAATTATATTATATTATATACAATTATATTTTATTATATACAATTATATTATGTTATACACAATTATATTTTATTATATACAATTATATTATATTATTATACATACAATTATATTTTATTATATACAATTATATTATAATATATACAATTATATTTTATTACATACAATTAGAGTATATTATATACAATAATATATCATTATATACAATTATATTATATGATATATTGTATAATAATATTTTACTATATACAATTATATTATATTTGGCTACAATAAATTTGTTGGTCAGTTTTTAAAATAGTTTGTTCTTTTATCTAATATTTTTGGTATGATAAAATACGAGGGTCATCTAGAAAGTAAGGTTACAAGGGCTCCTGAGGCCGGGGGAATTTTTTCGTTTCAAAGTTGGCACACCTGGCGAGTAAGGGGGATCCTAACGGTGAGTTTATTTAGTCCCGCGTGTTTGTCGGCCATTTTTTTCAGGCACAGTAAATTCTTCCGATGGAGAGGTCGTCGCGCGGTCCCGCCACCTCCCGTCCGTGCGAGATCCGCGCAGTCATCCGTTTTTTGACTTTGCAGAACAATACCACCGCGAATATCCATCAGAAGCACGTGGAAGTTTATGGTAGTGCTGTGATAAGTCGACAACATGTCACGAAGTGGGTTAGGTTGTTCAGAGAAGGCCGTACTGATACTCACGATGAAGCAGGGCAGGGATTTATGACGAACTTGTGCAAACAATTTAAGAACAAGTGCGAAATGACCACTGTGTGACGCTTGACGACCTTCACGAAGAATTTCCTGACATTTCTCGAAGTCTGCTTGGTAATATTGTGTCAGAAAAACTTGGTTACAAGAAGTTGTGCGCGAGATGGGTGACCAGAATGCTCACACCGGAGCACCGTCAAAATCGCGCAACCGCCGCGCGTGAATTTTTGGATCATTTTGAACAAGAGGGAGAAGCTTTTCTGGACTCTATCGTGACGAGGAATGAGACGTGGGTGTGTCACTACACCCCAACAATTTTCCAATGATCAGGGGGTCGAGGAAGCTGTGAAGAAGTGGCTGAAAGAGCTGGCGGCGGAGGTCTATGCCACTGGCATACAAAAGATGGTGCCCCGATTATAGAAATGTCTCGATCTCGACGGCGATTACGTTAAAAAATAGTTTAATATATTTGTGAAGTATCCTGTGAATTTCAATTAAATACAAGCATTTTTCGATCCTACATAAATGTTGTAACCTTATTTTCTGGATGACCCTCGTACTTAAACGCTAGTAACTTGTCGACTGGCGAGTCTTTGTAGATCTCCATGAAATACAAAAATAAATCAATGAGTTTATTTTATATTATGTCATTAATCATTACCCATTTTCCAGTTCTACGTTTTGATTATATTTCCTAAACGAAACCTATGACTGTGCAAAAAAATGATTAATTTTAACTGTAATTCACGCTATTTTCTTATAAAAAGCTCCATTTAAGACTTTTTCTAAATATTTATGTGTGCAATCGTAATTTATTAATTCATCCGTATAATGTCCCTCAACTTATCTTATTTGGTGATGTGCACAAATTAAAGAGCGTGACTGAGAAATAAAATTGTCTTCAACCACATTAATCTAGCCTCGAGTTTAGAACTCGCAGTACGTAATTACATGCTTTGGAAATACCACCGCACGTGAAGAGGTTACAATGACACACGTCTAGCGCGTGAGTATCTGACCAAACTGAGCCTTTTTGTATTGGTTTTTTTCAGGTACCATTTAGGTTAATTGTAATGCATGTTTGAAATATGTGTATTTTTTAAATACTTTTTAATTTCGCCGATGACCAAAAGGTTTTTTTAGAGTAATCATTTTTTTTATTTCTAATATTTTAATCAGTATTCAAACTAAACGAACCTTATTTTATAACCTTTTTTACAAAGTACAAAACGAAATGTAACGCTCAGAACTGTAATCAATTGCAATTCAAGAAAATACTTTATTTACATCAGCTAGACGAATGGATTTTTTTAAATATAAGAACTTTACTGAAATCAGGTAAGAAGTTCCTAGAACGGGTAATCTATATAACGGCCTGAAACACTAATCAGTTCGAAGAAAAGGGGATGTTTTGAGTTCCTGTAGGGAAAGTGTTTTTACAGAAAAATGAATTGGAGTGGGTTACTCAATAAAAAAGAGCGAAAATTAAATTACTGAAATCTTGTAGCTTTAATATTTTATATTGTAAATATAAAAATAAATTACGCGTAAATAAAAAATATATTGTAAAATAAATAATAAAATATGTCATAATTTGAAACGTAATTCTTTAAAATTTTAAGAATTTAGCAGTTTTCAAACAAGCTTTGTGCACCATTTGAAATCAAAATGACAAAAAAATTCATCGATTACTTTTAAAGAAATGCATATTAATCTGACGTTCTAGTGATTATTCAAGTTTCTTTGTAGAAACATTTAAAAAAAAGAAACTAAAAAAAATATCTCTCCAAAAAATTATTCCATGGTTATTTTCTTTTGTGAAACAGTCATCACCATCACTCCATGTCCGTATAGGGTTAGGCAGGGAGACCAGATCTCCACTTCATTTTATCCTGTTATACATATTTCACCTCGTCATGCATATTTTCCAATTATAAAAACTTATCATTCTGACCTCTTTAAGAATTTAGTTAATTTAGTCGTGTCATGTTTTCCATGATCCTCCTTAACTTCATGTTCCTTAAATTCTACTCGTACACATTATTTTTATACGTCTTTCGCCGTGTATTATTTCTAAATGGTTGGACCATCTCAGGGCTTCTTTTTTATGGTAAACACTGCACTTTTTTCCAATCGGCATTATTTTCTAATGTTTTCATTCCTCATTCCGTTATAGATTATTTTTTCACATATTCTACAAAATGCTCTCATTTCTGCATTAACCACACTTTACTGCCCCGTCTAAGTTTCGCTTACAGAACCAAAGGAAGGAAATAGGATTCCATTGTAATCGACTTTGCTTCTCTTGAACTTGTTCTGTCGGTAAACACATGGTATAAATCACTTTTACTGTGTTGCCTGTTGTAACCAATATTTCGTGACTATTCAATGATTCCAATGTACAATTTTTCCTTATAGAAAAATACTCCGTTTCCAATGAACAAATATTTTATTTAAAACATGAACTGCAAAAAAACGACATTGAGGTTTTATGTAAATATTTGTATGTATGAAAAGAACAATCTTGATTCAACTTTTTTGCTCCAATATTACAAACTTTAACCGATTTAAAAAGCTCGTCTATATTTTTTTTAATAATCTCTTAAAATATTTTTCATGGAATTGGAAATTGTTAAATTCTTTAAAAGATCTCGAATAGCTTTTAATATAACTGGTATTTTATACAGGTGCTACTCTGTGTTAAATACGTCAATTAATTATTAAACAATCGACAAGATGCAAAGACTTTGTTCGGGTAAAAACAACGCCCAGAGACGGGTCAATTTATAATTTCGACGCGAAATTAACGAAATAACAACGCGAATTTCCCAGCTTCAAAAATATTCCCATGTCTGGACTTCTTGCCTACTTCTGTTTCTCGGGAATTTTCACTCGCGAAATTTACGTGTATATGCAAAAAAAAACCAACCCTAGATCGACTTGATTCGAAAATTGTATTCGATAACATCAAGTTTTGCTCAGATATTTGATAATATAAAAAAATGAATATAACCTTATAAATAATATGTGCGTAGAGTTGTAAAGTAAATGGCTTTATCGAGAATAGTGTTGTTTTATATTGGCACAGAAAACGATGACTACACGCTCAGGGTGATGCCCAAGGTGGCTGCATACAAAAGCCAATATGAAGGAACAAGAAGCCTTCGATAGATATGTTAAATAGCAATGTTAGAAAAAGAATACGTAAATAATTTAAGGTAGCGATTTCTTCGTTAGAGTGGTTGTAGATAGAATAAAAATAGACATGATTATTTCCAACCTCCATCAAGTAGATGAATGCTAAGAAAACAACGTGAAGATAATTTTTTTTATAAATTGAGCATTTACAGTACAAAAGTCAAAATAGGGATACGGAGAAGATATTCTCCAAGGTTTGGTCTATTTGTATTGAATTACACTTTTTTTACTAAATATATCCTGACTGACTTATTACCGTGTTACAATCTCTACCAGCTAACCACAAAAAAGATGCTTAAGAGGTCTTAAGTGAAAACCAGACTGAAAACCTTGTTTGTTTTTCAATTTGAGTATCAACTAAGCCAACCTAGAACGCCCAAGCTGGGATACAGGCGTCTTACTAACTAAGCCATGGAAATGATTGTTTGTTTTTGGTGTGACGAATGTTTCAATTTGAAGGTTTTTGTATGATATTTCTTACGGTTGGTGAAAAACCAAGTTTTTTGTAGGTTGGATACTTAATGCATATCTGTATCCTATTATCCCTCGGAATTGCCATTTCACCCTCCTTATTTTACAGGGTAAAGGAATAATATTGAATAGGCATTCTGCGCCATTCCAGTCCATATGCCGCTCAGGTGTTACTGGTAATAAAGTCCCTTTCTCCGCCTATAAATTCCCCGACTAAAATTCCCCGCCCACGATTAAAATGCGAAGCAGCCGCCGCTCCACTCCGCTCATTAATTATTATTGACAATACCACTAATTATTAGCCACCGTTAAATTGTAACTCTGAGCTGTAATAAAACTGTGCGAGTTAATTGTTTTACTGAAATTCTTTTTAAATATATAAAACTTTCTTTTAATACATCACACTTTCAGCTTTCGCATTATCAACATGTTCTCTTCATTTTGTGGACAAAGACAGTTAAACGGTGCAGTGAGATTCAGTTAAAAACTCATCGATGTTTTTCATTAGCCAAAATTTATGATTTTTTCAACTTATTTATTATGAAAAAATCTTCCAAACGTCGATTTGATTTTAAATGTATAAAAAAACTGCGCATAAATACAATTAAATAAATTCTGGTGTAATATTTTTATTATCTAGGATTGTATTTCAGGATAATAGTAAGAAATAAAAATTGTACTATTTACGAGGTTATTAATTAATAAAAAATCTATTACAACCTCCGTGACCTAGTTGGCTAAACGCTTGTCTCCCAACTCGGAGGTTGCGATTTCAAGTTCCTTTGGAAAAGGATTCTATACTGTTTTTCATTTAAGGCCTCTTTAACATACTTCTGGTTGGTTGGAAGATATTACCATGACAATAAGCTCGCCAGGTTGTACTATATACAACGAAAGTGTAATACAATACAATACAATAGGTACCTGTTATACTGATTGAGATGTTCGCAGATATCTACATATAAATTACGTAGAGTAATAATTCCTGTGGGACCTATGAAGAAAGTTCATGCGAGTCTTTTTAAACATCGATTTAAACTACCTCTAATTAGCGACCACAACACAAACATACTCGTACTCTAAATACATCTTTTTTTTTAATATTTATAATGTGACCTTTCAAGTGCTAAGCTAAGTAAACCCTAATAAAACATTATATGAACGAAAGGGTATAGCCGTAGAAAAATAGACTCTTAAGAAATTACTTTTCTTGTCACAACTTCAACTTAAAACCAAATTAAGGTGTATGGTCACGCGGTAACGCACTGGAGGTCGCCGGTTCGAACCCCGCGCTGTGCTACTTCCCTCGAATGATACGTACATTTTTCGGAGGTCGGGTAATTATGTAATGTACAATATTATAGTACCCTTTCGTTATATACAGTATAATCTGACGGACTTTTAGCCGAACCGCTATACCTTACAACCAAGCAAAAGTATGCCAAAGGGCCTTGAAATAAAGTCAGAATAAAATATTTTGTTTTAAACGAGTACTAACGGTTATTGAACCCAAAATCTTCGGGTCGGTAGACAGGGATCTGTCGAACTAGGCAACGAGGGAGGTCAAAAGTTAATTTATTTAAAGTTACTGGTACAACCTACAGATAAAGAATTTATTTAAAATATAGAGACATTCGAAACTTCTGATTATTGATGTTGATACCATGGCAAACTTTTTTCGTGGGCGACTGAACAATCCTTAAATAACCTTACTCACTTTAAATATCTTCAGCTCAAAATAATGTTTTTTCTTGTAGGAATAAATTAACTGGAGATAAACTAACGTTTTCATCCTTAACATATTTTATTGTAATTTATAATATTCTCACATCTTCATTTAAATTTATGTTATTGGAATGTGAACCTAAGGTTGATGTATTAAGGAAAATGAAGTTGAGTGGTCTGAGATAGTTCAGACATATGGAACGAATAAATTCAAGAAAAGACTAAGGAAGGTATGGTTGAATAAAATTAATGATATTTTGAAAGAAGAAAATGTCTAACCCGACACAGACACTGTACGATTATATGTCTGCATGTGTATTATTGTTTTGTATTTTTTTTTATTCAGTTTTTCGTATGGTTATTCAAGTTATTCGAATTGATGATTCGGACATATTGAAAAACATGACTAGGAGACAACACTGGCTTCGGCCCCAGTAACCTTAACTCCCATACGATTCCCACTCTCATGTGTATTTTCTTAAAGATTTATCTTTTATTTCAATTTTTGTTACGTTTTCTCAAATATTGTTCAAGTTAAAGAAACGTTTATGAATACCTAAGATAAATATGATACAAAAACTGATTGAAAAAATTGCTTTAGAGTAATAAATTCACCAGATATATTTTCATGAAAGTGTTAAATAAATAAATAACCTAGCATTCAAGTTAAAAACCTCGGAATATGTATAGCACTCGTTGTTCGTAATCGTACGTGTAAGCAATACTACTGCACATAAAGAGGCAATAGGAATTGCACACATCTAGTACGTGTGAGTATTGTAACAAAACGAACTCTTACCAGACTAAGACCCTTTGCATTTTATATTTTCGGATAGCATCCAGTGTTGAACCTGACACCCCCGAGTGGGTGTTAAGCGCCTTGGCAATTAAACCACAGACGGTGTAATTTATATGTTTATGACGTTTACACATATTTCGGAAAATTTAAAAAATACAGTTTATAAAAGCAGGACCACAAAAATGTATTCGAAATGGGAATCAAACTCCGTTATTTTGAAATAACCATATATTTAAACAAACGTTTAAGTATCAATGTGACACATGCCTGAATGATTTTTTTAAATATATTTAGTTCGTATTTCTAAAACAAACTAATTTCATGTGAATTGAACTTTTATTATTACCTTATTTGTTAAAATAATACGAGTATTTACTTCTAATATTACTACTAATGGAAGAAACTAAAATATACTTAAAAGAATTATCTAGACTTATGTTACCTTACGCTATGTTACCTTACGTTATGTTATTATACGCTATGTTACCTTACGCTATGTTACCTTCGATAAAGTAAATATAATATGAAAAGGTGAAAGGTTGTATTAAGTTTAGCTTAGATAACGCGTAAGATTAATAATGGCAGAGCAGACTACCTCGGCCATCACCTTCCTCCATTGGCAGTGCAGAAAGTTCTGACCCTTTCCCGCCCCTTCGAGATAAAGCACTGCGCGGACCTCGGTCGTTAAACGGACAGTAACGGACGATAAAGGCTTCGACGCCGTATACGATAAAGAAAGACGTCTTGAACGATAAAGAAGGACGCCGATAACTCGGGGACCGCAACCTTTGTAAATTTATACGTAGCCTTCATACTACTTTTTACAACTTTTGCGGGTCTCTAGTTTACACTGTTTTGGTCTAGAGAACGTCACCGTGTGAAAGTTGAACTAGAAATCAAGATTAAATATCTCCTCGAAGAGTTTCTTTAGAAAAGGGTCAAACATTAAAAAAAACTTGAACTAATTTAATTTTATCTCAAAATTTTGCTTTCGAATTTCTTATATCATAATAAGTACAACACATATAATATGTTTTTTTAAATAAAAAGAGACCAAATTGTCAGTTTACATACATAAAAAAAACAAAATTGTCTGTTCATAACAAAAACATTACATCTTCTTTTACTTCATTATGTTTCATTTATTTGGGGTACAAATTTGTTTTTATTTATTTGGAGCCGGCTCGTGCCATAAATATCAAAATTCATTGTTTCTTTATTTAAACAAACGCTTATATTTGTTGGCAATGTTACTTAAAAACTTACTTTTCTTTTCAAAAATAAACCATTCATTTTCGTTTTTTTTTGTTAAATAAAAGTTTGAAATGTTATATTACCAACAATGAGGCACCAAAAAATAGCAATGAAAACCTAAGATACTTCTGAAAATGTTTGAATACGTCTCAAATAGCCTTAAGTATATTCAGAAACTTTAGGAGTAAAAATATAATGATAATTGAGTAATTTTTCAACAATATTAAGCTTTGCAAGATCTTCATCTCAATAAAAGTTTGAGTACTGGTGTTACGAACGAAAGTAACATTCGCTTTTATCTTAATTACGCACATTTGTTGGACTCTGAAAACCATAAAACCACTTTGTAGGGTGGCTCAATCAAGTATAAAATTTATCGTTCAAATTTCGAAGATGGTCGATGCAACATTTAAGGTATAAATTTTAATATCATAAAGTACATCACTGGACCGGACCATTAAGCTTTCGGAATCATTTTATCAGCGGGCTAGTTAGGCTTCTGTTTTTTTTGGTTTAATCTTTATTTTTATCTCATGGTTTCTAATTTTTCATGCTTATGTTATGTAAAATATTTCACAGTACTTTTTGAATGTTTTCTATTTAAATAAAAAAGTATTTACACACAAAAATTAAGTGTAGGTGATTGATAATCAAACTTTTTTTTAAATTTTGAGCACTTAAGTTGAAAAAAAACTGAATATTTTTTTAAGTTAATCTAAAAAGATCTTCTCAATGTTGTGGTATTCTTCAACAATCTTCCATATCCTTTTGATGATGTCCACTAAATTATATCCGTATTTCGGTTTAGGTTGCATCAAAACATGGTTTATTACATTTTGAACTGTTTATTTATTTTTTTAATCAAAACTAGAGTAATTTAGAGAAATATAGGAAAATTTACTTTGAGAGACGCATTCTTCTTATTTACTGAATTATTTTACATGTTTTCATAAAACGCGATGCTCTATGAAAAGAAGCTTGAAATATCACAGAAAAAGAAAAAAAAAACATTTGAAATTTTTAATAAAAGTTCAAAATGCCTGTTTCTTTTTTAGTTCTTACCGAGATTTTTTTGAGCAGACCTAATTGATATATTTGTTTAACTTTTTAATACAAAGAATTGAACAGTTTAATTTTCAAAATAATTCTTTAAGTTTATAATTTTTTTATCATTATTTAATCTTATATTTTTCTTTGTACGAAACTTAATTATATTTTAACTGAGATTATAAAATTTTACATTTTGCTGTGTTTAAATGAAAAAAAGTTACATACGAATATAAGCAAATACACTTTACCATAGTACGAGTATCATCCTCAATAGAGATTGAAAAGATTTCATTTTTCCATTAATGACTTGACAGAGCTATGTGATCGTGTATGTTTTTGACAGGGTAGTCAATTTGATTTGAAAACATGTCTAGTGACCTTTTTTGACTGGGTTTTTGATATTCCACATATCTTTTGATATTCCACATATCTTTTGATATTCCACATATCTTTTGATATTCCGCATATTTTTATAAATTGAAAGTTACCAATATTTTTAATTGAAGTTTAACGTACTTTTATATATGAACGCAAGCTTAGTTTACATCTTATCTTTATCGATGTAAATGAGGGTATTTAAATGTTTTCAATAGCTTACTTATATGACTTTGACTTAAATATCGGTCTATATCTGCTTGAAGTCTGCTAGAAATCAGATCCAACTTCACCATAAACACTTAGCAAGTATGTTGAATCTTAGACCACATCAGCCACAATTGATCAACACTCCTAATTTTACTTATCTTAAAAATACCAAAACCAAATATTTACATAGATTTATATTCCTTTATTCAAATCAATTGTGATATGTATCTTAAATGATTATCCTTAGCCTGAGAATTATAGCACAGGAAAAATAATCTTATAACGGTATCTTCATAATTGATAGTTAGAGTCTTCTCCATGATTTAATGTTTTACATGATGAAGCAAAAAATACTATAGAATTTGACTATTTGGCCTGTTTTCATATCATTCACTTTTATTATTCTCTTTTATTTCATTATTTTCACAATCGAATGTAATCTCGTCGTCCATTTTGAACCCAGATTTTCTTAATACTTTGTTTTGGCCACATTCTACGCAGTTTCACTCCTCATCCCTCCAATGATCATCCCCTTATAAATTTCCAATCACTAACGTAACATCAAAGGTTGAGGGGTGTGTTATTTCCTGCTATAAAACAATATATCAGTACATACAATAAACACTGCTAACATAATGCCTTTAACAATCTAACGATTTATTTCGTAAGTGGAATTTAATTTCTATGTATGTGTGTTTAAGAAACCATCTAATCTAATAAACAGTAATCATTTTATTATATTTATTACAATTCGTTTGTGTAAAAATAAACCAAATACTATCTGCGTCATTAATGAGATAACTTGAAACTTCAATAGGTTATACATTTTTTAGTAAAAATACAATGTTTAATAAATCAATAAATAAACTTACTTTTTCGTAATACTAAACAGTAAATTACTTTGTTATTCCACTAATTACATTGATCTTGGCTACACATGTTTCTACCTCCTATCCCAAGGTTTTTTTCAGATTGAATGATTTTCATTCCGCCTGAAGAGAGCCTCGGTATTGGAGGTATAAATACGTGTGGCGGGGATTAATATTACAAATGGAAAAATAAAGTATTTTATTGCTTATACATTAAAATGGACTTCCATAAAGTAAGAACCGAAACCTTCGAGAAAATACTTTTATATACTATATTCGTACGTACCCACACCTCAATATATTCGAATTGGTGATACGGAAATAATGAAGAGCGCTTCTGGAAAACAATATTATCTTTGGCCCCAGTAATCGAGCCTTTTGGTTTAGAACTACTGGAGTAGACACCTTACTTGTAGTTTACCTTCGTATGTATTTGAAATTTCGGCACGTAAATAGACAACATTTGTTTACATCTAGCGCGTTACCAAACAAACTCTTAAGCCAGAATTGGACCCTTTTTTATTTTTTTGGGTACCATCGGGAATCGAACCTGAACCCCTCGGATATGAGACAAGCGTCTTATTAACTTTGCCACGAAGGTCGTCATTATAAGTTTACTTTCAATTTGTAAGAAAAGTAAATCCCTAGTTAAAGCATTTCATATCTTTCAAAATTTAATATAAACAATCAGAAAATATTTTAATTCTTGAGGCTCTCATCGGGGCCTTGAGATAGAAGGCAAGAACCATGGGACATGTCATCATGTACGAGTATGTATTAGGTACAATTATTAGAATTAAAAGTACGAGTATCTTATAGTTTATCATCCTACTATGGAGCTTCAACAAATTTAATCTAAAATCTTTTATAAATCAGAAAAAAGTCCGAAAAACGAAACTTACTTTAACTTTCATTTTAATCAAGATTTTTTAACTTTTTATGAAGACTTTGTTATTTTTCTACAGAGACTTGGTTGTTCACATTAATTATAATTATTGTAGCACTCTTGGGGTATATTTTGTTCAAAGGAAGCGCTATATTTTTTTTTCATCAACGAATGCTGTTTTCTTTTAAATTGAGGAATTTTGAAAGCAAACGAAAATGCATTTGAAACATACGATATAACTTATTTTATATTTAAAATCAAAGCATTAATAATATTAATTATCTTTACTCGAGGAAACATTTTATGAAGAATGTAAAACTACTTTTTTAATTTTCTTCGCCCACTTTTATTTATTTACTTTTTATGCTTACCCACATTAACGGGTTTTCCCTTTCAATTATTTAATATTTTCCGTTACTCTCTGTTTTCTTTCAGCGTCATATTTTTCTAAATCGACTTATATGTGCTTCAGTGGCGGCGTGTAGTAAAGTATGGTACATACATATATTTCTTTCACCTCGCTAACTCACCGTAAAAGTATGATCGTAATAATAACGGCAACAGTGATAACATTTATTCTGTTTGGGCATTTATCTGAGGAAAACAAAGGGCCCAAATCCAGTTACGAGAGGAAGCATGTGTAACTTTCCACCGTACCGGAATGTTGATGGCTACCACCAGTGGCGGCCCGTTATGGCATATTAACATATGTAGATCCGTATTATAAATATACTTATTAGTCACTACATGCAAATTATTTTTCGTTGCTTAATCTCATGTATTTTTCAGTGCGATTTGTCTATCCAACGTTTTCTATTTTTCCAAATAATTATAAACAACTCCACTTTTATGAATATAATTAAATTTAACGAATATAACTTTCTTTTTTGATAGTATATTACTTATGCACATTTTATTTCAAAATTTCTAAAAGTTACTTTGAATAAAATGTATTTTACCTTCACAAGACGTGACATTTTTCAAGGGGTTACACATGAATCCGTAAAACTGATGAATATAGATGGAAATGAAATACTTATTGTTTTTTGGAAAATGTTGAAATCCCCGTCGGGGTAGCTCAATTTTACAATATGTTTCTGATATTATTATATATTTTGATCAATTATTTAAAAAGAAAATAGGGTCAAGGTTTTTTATGGATATATCTAAATAATATTTGATTTCTAATATTCAACATGAATTGATTAAGAATTTATATACATGTACTATTTGTTTTTTCATAACCTCCAATGTTTTGCATCACAAACCTCAGAGTATATGTAATGATTTTTATCTTTCAAAATAAGAAATAAAATATTTTTTAAAAGCAGTGATGCTGGAAATATTTTATTTTTACGTATCTAATTTAATTTGAAAGTCGTGCTTTTATTTTGAAAAAATACAATCAAAATATCATCCCTGTATACTGGAAAATAAGTACATCATAATATAATATTAAAAAAGCCTGATATATATTATTTTCACTACATCTCACACATATCAAAATAATATTTTTATATTTTTCTTAAATAATGTGCTTTCAACGATATCGTCAAATATTGTATTTTCCATATCTAAATATTATTAAATTTATCCATCGGCCGCAACTGACAGTGGGATACACAACGCCATCAGTGAACAGGGCGCCAGAAAGTCGCCTCAGGCACACCTAGCGCCACCGCCGCCCCTCATCCCTTAACCTATCTTCCTCCTAACGCCTGCCCCACCCCTGCCCCTGTCCTATACTAAACTCCTCGGCCCAACATATAAAACCTACCCCCGTCCCTGGCGAATGGTGTCAGGATCTTGTCAATAATATTATCTTATTTATGAATTCATAGCCCGATTTACGATTTGCTTGTTTATTGTGTGACAAAGTAAATTTCGTTGGCTTCTAGCTATGCTCGTCACTTATATTATTTAGATTTTTACATCGTCCCAGTTTCTTATCGTTAAATAAACAATTTTAAAATATACAAAAATAAATTTATTTATGAATCAGTTATATCTACGTTTTCATAGAACTTTTTATATTACTGAGATAAAGTAGACACTTTTTTAAGCATTTTTTTTTCGTAACCCTGTTTTCGTTTTTACAAATTTTGGATCAAGACGTTTCGTATTATTATATTGCACTTGCCCGGTATGTAATATTACCTGGCTTGTTTATTACCAATCTCTTATAACCAACCAGAAAAGCGATAAACAAGCTTTAAATGAAAATACAAGTCATACCCTTTTTAAAAAATCTGAGTACCAACGGAAATCGAGACCGCAACCCCTGGACTAAATGACAGGTGTTTTACTAATCAAGCCGTGGAGGTCATCTTGAAAAGGATAACTTTAATTTTACCCTTATATTACCAATTTTTCTTAAGCCCTTATTAATTTAACTCAAAAATTATTTGCTTGGCATTTCAATGATTTTACCCAAGAAAATGCCCAGGATTTGGGATTTCATTAGTCATTTATTATATTTGCCAATTCAATTGTTGATATTGACCTCAGCATCTTTCGTTATATGCCAAACACTGGGAGTCTGTGGCCCAAACAAATATCACCGATAACCGACTAATCTTTCTGTTCGCCAAATGATGCGCGTTAACATATATACATATTTATCTTGTTGAGAGAAATCTTCCGTTTCCCATGCGTGTTTTGCCCACGCATGTTTGTTATTTGTTGACAACTGCGATTCGAATCGATAGAAGTAGCTCGAATTTTATATTGATATCCCTCATTTATTCAACCGAGCCCTAATAACAAGAATATTATTTTATTTAATATTTCGTTTATAATATTATATATTTGAATTATAAAACTAATATTCAATGTATTTATATTCTTCCAAATGTATAAATTATAGTAGATTGCACCCACACATATATTCTTCCAAATGTATAAATTATAGTAGATTGCACTCGATCATTACAAAGTTCAAGAAGTTTTCTTTAATTTAATTAAAAAACATAACCTTTCTTACTAACTTTCTTCGATGTGGATTGTTGTATACAGTAATTGTATATTGTTAGGGTTTAAACTTTGAGATTGAATTCAATATTCTAATTCATTTTGTGAATATTAGAAATGCTACCAATGTTTCTTTTAAACATCGATAGCAAACAGAAAAATCAATCAATCAGAATGTTTCAAAATCTAATTTTCGAAAAAATATTTTTGTTCAAATATCATTTTTTTCAGTTCTGTGACACGTACAACGAAACCGAAATAGAAATCATTCTTAAAAAGGAAACAGAAAAAGCACAAAGAAACACGCGAAAACCTTCGTATTTTTTATTAAATTAAAATGTTACTTAAGAAAATTAAATGCAATGTCCATTCGCGGAAGAGGGATAAAAAAACTCTTAAAATATTTATGGAGAACTGAAGATGAAGCGCGGTATACGCTTACAAGTTTTGACATGAAAAACGTTTCCACACCGACTTCAAAAAAAGGCAATTAGCAAATTAATTCCTTGCGTTTCGTTTCGTCCATTACGATATCCAATTTTTTCCTACTTTTAGAATTGTTTTTCTCTTCTGGTGCTATAAATTAGAACCATACGCTGGTCTAGAGACTAGGGTCTAGAGACTCGGCGGCGTCTTTTAAATATCTTTCTTAAATAATCGCGTTACAGCAGAAAAACTCTTCGCATAGCTAGCTATATTTCCCTAATTTTTCTTTTGAGATAGTCTTTATTTTTATCGTATTTTCACACTCGATGTACTAAAATACACAATTATAGAATCTCATTATAAACACAATGCGTAGATATCTCAGAATTTGGCCCATCGTATTCTATTCTAGTCCAGTTTTTTTTATAATTATATTAATGGACATATATTGTAGGCATATTATTTTTCATTTTGGTGTTTTTAAACAAAACAGGAAATAAATACTAAACGGCACCCAATTGCTATGCGTCATTGAAAAAAACTTAATATTATAAGATATACATATACTATTCGTTGTTAACTAAATTAAATATAATTTTCGTTGTTAACTAGATTTGTGAGTTTTTATCTATTTACATAGTATAACGTTTCACATAAAAGGATGTATTGAATATAAATTATATATTTTTGTTTCTCATCGTCAGTAATTTGGTACATTTCAATTTATCTTCAAACGGAAATTGCAATAAATACTAATAATAAAATAATTTACACGTAATTTTCTATTTAAAAAAGCAATAAATGATCAACTCAAATTAAATTTCAATTCATATGAAGGAATTACTTACTATGATGTGTTGATTATAAATAAATACTTAGTATAAATACCTGAATATTTTGTCTCCCATAAACTCTTAAAAGTCGTCAGCAAGAGAAGAAGGCATCGGCGCGCCGATCCGAGTACTTGACGCTCTAGGACTTGTAATTGATACTCATCTCACGATATGCCAAAACTTTTGACAACTAAGCCTGTTTGGAATTTCAGTTTGAGGCCCATCGATTCGCAACAATTTTCGCTATACTTTCAAAAATATGCCTCGTGTGCTTGGCAAACTTTTACGAAAGCTCATAAAATATTTTACGCTCATTTTAGATGTTTTATAAAACAATTACATTTCACGTTAATGTTTCAAGATAATACGTGAAATGGTACTGGAAGCTTTTAAATAATATGTGAGTTGCGGTCATATGTTCACAACATCAATAAATAAATAAAGCCAAACTTCATATGCGTTTTAAATTATTTGATGCAAGAAAAAAATATATTTAGGTGTACGCAATTTATTTACTGTTTTTCCTTTCGCTTATATATTATAGGAGTATTTCAATTTATTCTATATAATTTTTAGTTAATTTTTAAAAACATAAATGGCAAATATTTAATTTGTGTAAAATATAAAATTTTATAATACTTTTTAAGAAAACCATCGTTGTTTGTATATCGGTTTTTCAAAAATACAATGATTATAGTATATTTATTCAATTCGCAACGTTAATTGAATCATCCATTTTTTTTATTTATAAAAAATAATAAATAAAAAACGATTGATTATTCGTGTAATTTTTTTATATGCTATTGTAAAGCCCTAACTAATACTCAATTTCGCAAAACGTCAATGCTAAAACATAATATGCATAAAAATCTATATTTAAAAAAATTCGAAATAATATATTCACCTGATTTTTATTATTGCCAAGGGAATATTACATAACACGAGTTTCCCCGTTATCAACAGGCACGGAATAATAAGGTATCCTTTGATTTAACCACGCGGGTTTCCCTCCATTTGTTCGATACTGAATCCGCTGATATATTTTATAACTCCACGCCCTTTGCAATTTATCTTATATTTGCGTGTGATGTCTCCCACTAACAAAAAAGCGTACCCTATCTACTGACAGTTTTAAAAAATTGAATCCGGAACGCCAAATGATCGCATTATTACTGTTGTTTGTTTTTACGTTTTTTATTTGAATCGTTAAAATCATAAAATTCTATGTGCTATATACGCTTAAAATATAGCCCCCGTATTGTTTATGTTTTTGCGTGCAAAAAACTTTGCGAGGTGGAATCTATTTTGAGACAATGTTTTCATTTTCTTTACTAATTTAAATATAAAAAGTAAGTTAACATGTGCATTCATTTTCAATGGCACAAATGAATTTATGGGTTAAATTTGCCATTCAAAATATTATCATTTCGTAATACAAAATATGGTGCTTGATATACCGGCAAAAAGTATTCATTGTTTAACAACACCCCAATGTAGTTGCTTTGTTGCAATTGCATGTCAAATTAATGTATCTTTTTCTTTACATTAAAGAAACAGTTTTCGTACTGTATTACCTACATACTGATTCATAATATAATCCCAGTGTTTAAGATTTTTTAAATTAAATAAATTAGAGATTTTTTTTATCTTCGTTTTTCATTATAATTGATCGCACTCGCTTAAAAACGCATTGAATTTTATAAAGTTAGGTGTGTTTATCTTTAAAATGTTCTTGACTAATTTAAAGGGTTTTCTTTAAGCTGGGATATTCTAAATAAAACTGAAAGAAATTTGCAATTTGAGAAAAATAAAGATGACGCTTTTTAAGGACTAAACAACATTATTCGGGCAAATAATCGTATTTAGTTATTTATCGTTAATCTTTAGAAATCAGTCAAGCTACTTTGAGAATAAAAATTAATTATCCGTTATTTATTTTTTTGCCTTTCAAAACTTTGATGCATTTTTTTGTCAAATAAAGCTCGTTGTCAGTTTGTGGAAACCGCATTGAAAATGATTGCACTCTGCAGCAATAATAACCTTAAACAGTGAACGGATTTGCATTCAAGTGGGGGACTTTCCGAGATAGCGGTGTTTCTTGTACTTTCAAATTTACCGACTGCATTCCTTATGCTAATCCTGCGCCCGCTACAGAAAAACTCCTTTCTTCATGGTAATTTAAGCTTCCTCTGAAGGAGCAGACGAAATACACAAAACCCCTTCATACATCAGATACATAAAATTTGGACAGGGCATATCCCAAGTGACTATTTTAAACATTAAACTGAATGAGAATGAACCCTTATGTGGATCCATGCAGTTGTGGAAATTTTTCCCGCTCACTTTGAAGTATATTATATTGTTTTCATTTAAAACTAAGAGGGTCAGTTCTATATAACGTAACATCTCATTTTATGTAATTTTTAAACCTTTCAACACGTTAAACAAAATCGACTCCATGCAATATTTTTACGTGACAATATAGTGAATAACTTCAAATCATCCGTCAGCAGATATAATCAAGTATTAGAAATTACTCTTTACATCGTAAATATAACAATACTTGTTATAATATATAAAAATATTTAAAATTCAAATTATCCTTTCTAATACGAATGTATTGTTTAAAGGTTAAAACATAAATCGACTTGTCAAATATATTTCTAACTTTCTTCAACCCTTTACAATAACTATTGGCTATCCCTGGCTAATCGAGTATGATTGTCAACCATGAAATACATCTATATGTGCGTGTAATGGTTTATAGTGTGCATATTGTTGGACTTCAGTTGTTGTGCATACATTAAGCACTCATTCTTGATACTCGTAGATCAAATGCAAAGTTCCGATGGCAAGGATATCAATGTTTCAAGTTGATTGGGAAGTTTTATCTTTTGCTGCCTTTCGTTCTTCAGAATTGTATACATCGCTTTTTTTGTTTTATCGTAATAAGATCTTATGATACACAGCATATAAGCTACAGAAAAATATAAATTCAGATTTTCAACTGTCTAAGAGTAAAACCAATCCGAAATTAAATCCTCCTGGAATCGAACCTGGGACATCAGCTTGTTTAGCATGAATTTTAACCATTAGGCCACGGCAGCCGACCCGTGCTCATTGCCTGTCTCACTTCATTCATTATCTCAACAAGAATAGTTGTGATACTATCACTAAGCTGAAATCCTAATGGTAATAAATTGAATAGCTTATAATGAATAAGGTGAGAATTAAGTTGGTTATAAATTATTGTTTCTATAATTTAAGAGAAAATTAACCATCTAAAATGTATGTATTGTGTAGGTCAAACTATTTATGTTCAACTTATAACAAAAATATATTTAGTATTGTAAATTTCTCAATACTTGTTCAATGTGTTTAAATTTGCAAATAATGGCAACCAGAGGAATTCAATATTGGCATATTGACATTGTGCACCATTTTATTCTAGGCGCTGAGAGCGTACAAAAAAAATGTAGAACAATCAATCGTCCCGGCATAACAATGTGCCTAACGTCATATTCCCCATTCGATCTCTTATCGCCTTCGCCTCTTTTTCTCGCAAGAGGAACGAGGGAAAAGAGAAAAGAAGAAAAAGTGGAGAAAAAAAGCGAATCGTTTTGTCTGACTGACAAATCGCCTTAAGGGAAGAAAAATTCACACGGCGTGTGACGACTTATCACTTTAGGGAAAGTCTTTTTAAGAGTGTCTTCGCATTGACTTTACAACAACAATGCGTGAGTTGGAAAGAAGACCTTTTGATTTTTGCCCTATTTTTACTTACTTTATCATTTGGTGTAAAAGGAAATTAAAAATTGCTTAACAATTTATCTTCCTTATCAGAAGTATTAAGGAAAAGTAAAATTATTTAAGTTAACACAATTATTTATGTAGGTTTTTCGTGTTTTGGCCACGATATTTTCTTTTTTAACCTTAAGATATGCAAAAGACTTTTAAAAAGTAATTTTGTAAAAAAAATATATTGCAAGTATTGTACGAGTATTACATTGTTTACAATACAAGCTGACGCGTGACAGCTCCTTCACACCAACCAGAAAAGTGTTAAACGATTTTTTTTTTAATCTGGTTGCTTAATATATCCATTTCCCTCGTAGTTATTCAACTACGAGGGAATTGAATCCGAATCCCTCGTAGTTGTGAAACAGGCATATTATCAGTAACGGAAGTCGGTTTGTTTGAATTTCAAAATACTGATACGTTGTGATGTATATGTTATGTGCAATCCATCCACTTTAGGATGATTTGTATCATCTTCATTAAAGCTAAAAAATGGTTTTATAAGAGTCAATATAATAAATGAGAAAGCACGTGAAGAATAAATTTCATAATGATTTCAAGTTTAACTGATAAAAATTGGACAATCGATCTGTAATGAAAATATACATTGAAATGAAAAACAAATTACATTTTCTTGTTCGTTTGAATATTGAAAACAAAATTAATCACAAAATTGAGTAACAACAAAGTATTTCAATATATAAATATGTCACGACATATTCATTATCTCGTCTCTTTAAGAACGATAAGGTTTCAATTCTATATCTTTTGATCTGTAACTCAATTATTGGTTTGGATAAAATGGTTTAATTAAAGAAATAGGCCTCCTCTCTGTGTAGTCGTTTTCCTGCCGAATATAAACCGTCTCATTGTTTGGATACAAAATGGGGAATAGAAGGCCATGCTACGGATTATCTAGAATATCTCTACGTGCCGCGAAAGGTGACCTCGTTGGGTAAAATGATTGGGTTTCGCTTTAACTAAGGCATATTTTTTATTATCCGTAAGAATGGATCTATGGCATCTGACAAGGAATGAAAAAAACAAGATATAAATGTCGACATATAACCAACGTGAAAACTTTTGCAATTTTCCAGATAAAAACCAAAAGTCCTTTTTTAGTATGAAATAAAATCTGTTTCATCATTGATCTGATTAGTTTTATTACGAATCCTGACTCCTGCTCACTTGTTTAACTGGAAATGTTATGCTCTCTAACTTTAAGAAAACAAATAATCATATTTTTTTTACTCTAAAATATATGTACGATTTTTTGTAAATTATACGACGACCTCCATGAACTAGTTAATAAAATACTTTTCTTCCTACCCGAGGGTTGCGTGTTGGATTCCCATTTATTTAGATTTTTTTTTAAATTGTCCCAGTCTAGTTTTCCCTTAAGTCCTCTTCAACATAATTTTGGTTGGTTGAAATAGATTATTACGTGACAATAACCCGTCAAGTTGCACAATATGCATTGAAGGGGTAAACCCAATGCATTACAATGAGTATAATGATATTAATATATCTCATCTGTTAAATTCAAGCACTGTCCATTGCCAATATTCGATTCATTTTTTTTCCATTAAATCTTTATCAGTTATTAGTTTTAAAGTGCTTACACTTAAGTTTCCAGCTTCTATCATTAATTTAATCTGTTATTTATATACATATTACTATATTTTGGGGATTTTGTGGTTATTTAAGTACAAATTGGCATATTTCTATAAAATAGTTAATCAACTAATTGTATTGTTCTATAATAATGTATTCAAAAAAAGTCTAAGACATTATTTATATTCATAACTAATATGAATACCTACACCTACATCACCAGTGACGAAAAAATCATAATTCATCAAAAATTTTATAAAATGCATTTTTATCTCACTTTCGTTGTATGTTATACAGAATAACCAGACAAATTTATTACCATTTTCTAATTCCTTTCAAACAATCAGAAAGATGTGTAAGAGACCTGAGATGTAACATACTGGTCCCTTTTTTAATAAATGTCGTTACCGACGGCAATCCATTTCGCAATCCTCTAGTTGAAAAACAGGTGACTTGTCTTACGAACTAGATCATGGAGGTCGTCTTGTTTTGAAAAAAGGGTTTGTTAAAATAGTAAACTATGTTATAAAATAACTTTTGCTTTAAAGAGGTACATAAAACTGTTTTTTACACGATACGTAAAATAATGTTACTAAGTGAACCGCTCAGACGTCCAAAGTTTAGTACATAAACTACCATCAGCCGTAATCGTTACTCGGCATTATTGCCGTCTTATGTCAAGCAGATTATGTCATACACCGAGGATATCTCCGCCGGGCTGGGCCGTAACATCATGTCACCATCGAGTCTCCACCACCATCGGCATACACAGAGAAGGGAGATTTCCTCGCCGAGCTAAGGACAATCAACAACAGCCATTACTAAACGGAACATCGTTTATCTCGTATCTCTCCGGTTCTTTCCGTGCTAAAATACGAGTACACTAAACTTAATCGAATCGCAACACTTTTTTGCTTAAGAAAAAAATAGCCATGTTTTGATAGTTGTCACAGAAAAATCATTTTGTTTCAAATATACTTTGCTGAAATGATTCAGACGCTACTGAAAATAGAAGCTTTTCCAAAATATTTTTTATATTATTAAAAATAATTTACCTTTGATTATCATTTCTTAAATATACGATAATTTTATTAGAGAATTTGATCAACAAGGTTAAATTATTTTGTTGGTTTACTCGTATATACTAACGAAAATATTTGTATTCACTATTTTTAACTAGTGTTGGTTTCCTCATTACATAAGTTATCAAACCATTACGCACTTTCTGGCCTAGCTAGTAAGACACCTGTATTCAATCCCGCGAGTTGCAAGTACGATTTCCGTAAGAACTCAGATTTTTTTGATAGACTTCCATCTTGTTTTCACTTAGGTCTTTATAAGAGTTTTGTAATGTATTCTAACACAAATTGTAATATAATATAATACGATTATAATATTTGATATATTGTATTAGATTACGCTTCTTTTATATAAAAGTGTTCAACTAGAATCCAAGTCGAAACTATGGAGTTCGAAGACAGACGTCATACGCACTGGGCCACGGGATTTGTTATTTTAATTTATATTGAATCTAGTTAAATATCTTAATTTTATAAGTTAGTGGAGAAATTAAAAAAACAACTCAGTTCTCAACTTTTGTTATTTCCGACAACGAATATTTATTTTACCATATCAGCAATGCTAACTTCGGCACACTCGAGCAATGCACACAAAAGTGCATTCAATTCATTTATTTCCAACGTTAGCCTTATCTGTCCGCAACAAAAGTTGCTACATGAAAAAAGAAAACCCATCGGCTACCCCAAACGTCAAGCTTAAACCCCCCAGCCATTGTACTTTCCGACGTCATTACTTTCAATCGAGTAAATCTTCAAACCTTTCCATGCTTAAATACTTGTACAGCACCAGACTCACTCTCCACAAATCCCACCCCCTACCCTGACATTTGCTCAGTTCAGTGCAGCGATTATAGTTTTCGCTTGGCCGACGACCATTCATATAATAATTATATCAAAGCCCGCATATTAGATTACGTACCATCGTTCTAACCTCTTTTACCATCGATACACTGGCAAAGGTGTGAGAAGGACGAACGCGCACATCACGTTTTCACTGAAACTGTATATGAGGGAAAATTATGAATTTCGTTGAGCGAGACAAAATAAACGAGGTAGAATATTCTTTAAAACCGTAATACAACTACAAGGGACTTTTCTGTCATCCACGTTTTATACCTTCAACTTTTATTTTAGAATTTTAGGGATCCCCAAATTTCGATAATTATTTCAATTGTGTTCGAATACCCTGTTTTATCGTTTTACTTCTCAGCTTAGTAGTTTGCATTCAGATACCCCAGCCCTGTTGTAAGCAAAATTCAATATTTGTAATTTCTTCCTCAACACTTTTTTTTTTAATTTACCCACCAATGACAACTGTGTCAAAATAATCAAACAATAGCACAAAACCTTTCCTTACCTCAGATGACCATACAACTCATTAAGCCGATCAGTCACTAGCCATCTCCTCCCAGTCTCCCTTCACTCCCAGCCTCCCAAGATTCTGCTACATACTACCTTAAAGCCTTAATCTCGATCAGCCACCTTTCGTGCTGTTGGATTAATAATATTTTTTGACCATAACAAATACATAATGATATTTATTGACCGTGATATTTGTATGATTCTAACATAATGATATTTGTTAACTGTGTCGATTGAGATTGGCCTATAGTACAAAAATGTACATTAAAGTTATATTTTTTAAACAGATACAAATTAAGCTTATCTTTTATGTTACTTTTCAAGTATAATATAAAAATATAATTACTATTGACAGTAAAATATTTAATAATAATAATAAAAGACCATTTATATAGTGACGTTTAGAGAACAAACTCTCCTCAAGGGCGCTTTAACTCGGAATTCAAACCCACTATTATTGACAGATTAAAAATGGTTTTTTTTATTGAATCAAACTGCTTTGTGTTTATTGACATGAATAATAAAATAATTTTGAATAATAATTCTGCGAACACTGAGTTTGGCCAGTATCTCGCAAATGGCATAAAGTGACTTTTAAGGAGATATAAATTTCATCATTAGATGTCTTATGTTCTCTTGGAATCTTTCCAAGGATGTTATATTTCTACAATATAAAGATAATGTCACCCAAACATTCCACACTCCACAATATGGTTTCGATTTTTCATTCTTTACGCACTGACATATAATTTAAGAGAAGCGGAAAAAACCACTTATTGGCACAGTTTTCTCCCATTTTAATGTTAAGGTCATATGCAAAAAAAAATACGTGATATTTTTTTGGGGCGTTGACATCACTAATAGTAAAATGACAATTTATATAGCCCCGTGTAGAGAGCAAACTCTCCTCAAGGGCGCTCTATCTCGGGACTCGAACCCACTTTTATAGACAGATTAAAAATATTTCAAAATAAGAAAAGCGCAGAAAACTTACCAAGGTAAGGTGAACTACAACGAAACTTTAGTAGATCTAATATATGATAATAACACATTCAGCTTTAGGTGTAGTGAAGTGTATGTGTCTCACAACGCGAGAAAACCAATATTGTGTTGTATTATTCCACTTTCGTTGCATACAGTACAATAAGATGGGTTAATTGCCATGTATCAGTCTCTTCCAACCAACTTGAAAGATGTTTAACAAGCCTTAAGTATAAACCAGGCTTGAACCCTTCTTAAAAAAATCTGAGTAAAAACGAAAATCGAACCTGCCACACCAACAGCTGGAAGAGAAGCGTCTTACCAACAATACCATGAATGTCATCTAGTTGTAGAATTTAAGTATAATTAAAACCATAGTTTGAAGACAAGAACCGATTGATTTGTAATATTTAAACGACTTTGTAATTTGTTTTATCAAACACTGTTTATTCCACTTTTCGTAACGGTATAACCCTACCGGTTTCAAGGCTTTCACCTCATCTTCAGGGGAGCACAAACAAGACTGAATTATTTTCGAACTGGTACCGATATACACGCTTCTAACGGTTGGGGACTGAGGGCTGAGGGAGGCGTGGGACGATCTCGGCCAGCAGCAGATAGGTTTTTGGGATATATGTGTTTACCAGATGTTCGCCTCGATGTACTGACTTAGAAATTTCTAAGGCCTCTAATCTATCCAATGTATTTCCTTTACTACTAATATGTAAGAATTTGGCATCATTGATAGAAAAAAGTATGGTTTTCACGGTGACAATGATTAGCCATTTCAGAATAAATTAGAGGATTTGTTAAGGCGGATTTGTGTTCACGAAATCTCTTTTCGAAGGATCTTCCTGTCTTTGCTATATAGAAATTATCACAGTCAGCACATAAAAGTTTATACACACCCCTGTTGCTAAGTATTCCATTATTGCCTTTCTCGTTAAATAAGAGTTTCCGGAGATTAAAATTAGTGTAAAAAGCTGGTTTTATGTGACTTGGATTTTTTTTGGTTAATTTGTATGATTTTTTTATAAATAGGACTTTGCTCCATTTATATTGTAGGTATGCTTATATGTGTCGTTAAATAAACGACATTAATAACAATAACAATGACACACCTATGATGTCTATAAAATTCATTAAACGAAAAGTAATAGCGCAAATGTAGTGAAAATTTCACAGGAAACCAATCGAAAATCATGAAAGGATTTAGCGGCAAATCACTAATTGCTCGGGTGAGAGATCATTAAGTGGCCGCAACTCGCGCCCCCTGCCCGCACCTAGAACCTCGCTGTCATTCGCCCTGTCCGAAATATATTTTAGCTGGTGTTAGCGAAGGAGAATGTCGGGTGACATCTTTCCAATTTCCTCGTTTATTTTTCTTTATAGATGGAAAAGTCTTATTTCTGTATAAATTCATTGTTTGTAAAATAGAAAATCACAGTCTATATACTCGTTTATTGTATTCTCTCAACATTTTTATAAATTTATAATTAAGAAACATTTTTTTAATATTTTAATGTAAACCCAAGCTTAAATTAACAGTAGTTTCCCGATAAGAACAAGGTTGTGAGTAAGAATTCTACTCACAGAAATATTATTTCAGGTTCACCGTCTATTTAACGCAATACATTGATACGACGACTTTTTGTTTAAACCCGAATGTGCTACAATCATATTTTAAAAGATCTACAAAAGTTTATTTGTAGTTCGTCTTCGTTTGGTAAGTTTTCCGCGGTTTTCTTACCAAATATTTTTTTCTAAACATATGCAGTTCCTTGTAAGTACCCAATCTAATGACCAAAGTCGCCACGTTGCTATCCTTACACTCAACCTATTTTATTTTTAAGCTTTCAATAAGAGTGGACTCCATTCCCAAGTCAGAGTAGAATGCCCTTGAAGAGAGCCTGTTCTCGAAATGGTGCTACATTTTTTTTTCTTTTTTTATCAATTTTTTTATTAATTCTACCATAAAGAAAACGCATTTTAATACTCTCTTCTCTTTTAATACTACATGACAAATTTTAAACGATTTTTAGTTGAAGAAAATTAAATATATAAATATTCGTCATTTTTTTTAACCAATTGTTCAATTCATGGGATATTTATGAAGATTTATTTATGTTTTATCGTAAACATTAAGGAGTAATTGTAATATTTTACCTTCATCGTACAAGTTAGAAATAGATCTTTCTATTATGTCTTCGTCTACATTCGGTCATATATCTATCCAAACGTTTTCACTGAGATATTGTATAGTATATAGTATCGATCATGCCGCCTGATCATAGACTTTTTAATTTTTTTACAATTCTATGGCAAGTTTTAGATCTTCAATTGGATAATTTCTTCGTCCAACAGTTATCATCTTGTGTCATGACATGATAGTTAACATGTAAAATATTTTATATCTATTTGAAACATCAAGCGAATTAAAAAAAATCCATTTAACATTAAAAAACAAATTCGTTTATTTTTCATAAAATCACAAAAGGCATTTTATAAATTTTCTACTCACACTCATGTTTAATGGATCAGAAAATAGTCCAGTCAATAACGGTTAATGACAATAGGAGCAGTCATACTGTTAATTGTTTTAACAAAATACATATACGAATATTTAATTGAATAGCAATCACCCATCCCCGTGGGCAGTAAATTTTAACTGCCACATCAGCAGTGGACCATCACGATTACCATTTAGTTAGTCCGATTATTGAATATTCCTGATCATATAAAGGCAGTCGCCATTTAAATGTGGGACCCGCTCACGTTGATCAAAAGCATTATCATTAAAGAGATTAAACAAACAGTGTAAAACAATCGTGCCAGCACGAAGAGCGATGAGGCGAGAGCTAAACCAATTGTTGCCGTCAGTAAATCCATGCATTATCCCCGATATGTAGGGATTAAAGTGCCGTTTAATTGAACCGTCCTATACGATCCCCCTGCTTAGTCGGACAGGGCATCAAAAACTTCTCAGCTCAATTAATGCATTGTGAAAAAAAGATAAACGGCTTTTTACCGGTACATCAACTTGTCAACAAACATGACGAAGAACTCTCTGAATATCAGCTTATGTACGAGTATATTGATGTATAATATTATGTATGTATAATATTCATGTTAATTTTATTTTCCTTTTTTTAATTTAATAAGAGTTTTTTTAAGGCAGCTGCATTTCGTTTTACGTCATTAGTATGTCGCTATATTTTTTTTAAAGAGTATATATGACCAAAGTCATAGGTATCCTTATACCCTCGAACACTAGGTGGAAAAAGTGTTTGTGTCGTTCGAGAGGAGTAGCACAGCGCGGGGTTCGAACCGATAACATTCCGCACGGAAGTCCAGTGCGTTACCGCGTAACCATGCACTTCACATTGTATTACACTTTATTTATACAGTGTAACTTGACAAATTTACTGACATGTGGGAATCTCTTCCAGTCAACCAGAAAGAAATTTGAAAAAGGCTTGAAATGAAATAATGAAAACCAGACTGAAAAACCATATAGGAAATGAATAACAATGAAAACCAATCGATCAAACCCCGGGCTGGGTGACCAGCATCACACTCATACCAACTACGAGTAGTACACAGAGATTCTGAATCTTGATATGTACTTTAACATTAGCAGTAGCATTACCGATACCAGTAGTAGATTTGTTGTCCATTCTTAACCTCCCATTTTTAACATACTTTTCGTCATCTTTCACCTAAATGTGTTTAATGGTGCTTATGAGCAGCCTTTTAAAATGTGATTTTCAAACTATTTTAACATATTTTGCATCAAAATTACTATATGTTTGCAGTTATTTTAACTGAGTTATTTATTGCTATCAATATATTTTAATCGTTATTTTAAGTCTCAATCGACGTTTGGAATTTAAAATTTCATCCTTTAATAAGATTTTTAAATATTTTTTTGTATTACGATTTCATTGTATGTTATACTGTACAATCTAGCGGGCATGTTGTCAAATGGAAATCTCTCACAACCATTCAGACAGATAGATGTTAAATGGGCCAACGGTATAAACCAGACAAATACACTTTTTGAATAAATTGGTTACCAACGTAAATCAAACCTGCAACATCCATATCGGTAGATAGGTGTCTTGCCAACTAGGCCACGGAGAGCATCGATCAATAAATTAAACCAGTTCAATTATGCTGGTATAAAAGAAAAGCATATTTTCTCAAAAAAAAAATTATAAAGTAATCATATTTTCTATCCCTGGTTACTATCAAATCCTGTTCAAACAATCATCAATCGACATCAGTGAGGAGTTCGTTAAGCCCTGCTTCTAGTATAGAGGTCCGTCCTGATACATACTCGAAGCAGCAAACAGCGCGTCACTCAAGCCAGCACATTTCGATTTGCAATTAAAAGGTAATGCTGCCATTAAGGATACAATAAGGTGAGCTCACTCGCCTACAGGGATATACGCTCTGACCCACTAGGTTTTGAATTTAACCCCATTTCCTGAACCCGGCACTTGGATTATCTCCTAACCCGTATCAACGTGATGCCGAAGGAACGCACGCAATTTTCCGTTTCATTATCGCCACGCTTATCGATACTGAATTAACGGAGTTTATTTCTTTTTGCTAACAGTTCACCCTTATTCTATGTGTATGTGCGGTGGTTTTGTTTCTATCGGACGATTTATCTTTTTTGTTACATGCTTTGTATACTCAATTAATTAGCAATCAATAATGCTTAGCCCCTCGACTCTGGGAAATTCTCTTTAATGAAACTTCATCAAAATTTACCCATTCGATTGATCACGCGCTTTCGAAACTGATTTACCATTCTCTCGATGTCTCTTCATATTCATTTATTACCATCTTTCTTAACCCTTATTTTTTTTTTATATTCAGGAGTAAAAAGTTCTGTAATTCAAAATAAACCGTTTTAGGCTTGATAGTTTTTGTACGAAAAAAAATGCGTCGTGTGATCTTTCGAACGCTGTGCTAATTCTTAACTGTGCCAAATCGTCGTATGATTATTGAGCGAACATTTTCTTCAAAATTCTTTAAAGACTTGTACAAATAGATTGTCCGTGTCTTTTGCAATAGACACTACCATATTTCAATAAAAACAACGTGACAATCCATTTTGTTTTATTTTCTATCATATAGAACCTCGTTTGCCCAGAATTCTGTTATACCACACCTGTAAGAATTACAATAAAGGGTTGATTCACATCAATGTTTTTCACAAAAATTGGATAACATTCTTGAAATATATTTTAAACTAATCTTAGTGATCAAACGGTACTTAATTTTCAATTTATTTTTTGTGATTTGTATTTTATTTGTTTTTGTTTTTATATTGACTTCTGTTAGGAGTATATTTATTTTTTCATAAAAGACGGGTGAGAAGTTTGGGATTTATCCAAAAGGGAAATAAGGCGCGAAATTGATTGTTACGAGCGGAAAAAAACAAACGTACTTCCCCTTGTTCTGATTTTGACGGGTAAATAATGACGCATAAAATCGAGTCCGAGCGTGACGCAGTTGTAATTAGGACAGGGAATGATGCAATCATCCGTTGTTTCTGGAAGATTCTATTCCAAAACGCGCGGTATAAAGAATTTCATCTAGCACCGAGCAATTGCGTCACTTATAATAAATAATCAAATGCAAGGGCTTGATTGGTCAAATTACGGCCCGACCAAAGATTTGACGAATCAGGACATCGCTTACAAATATGATCGACGGGCGAAATGGCATCACGTGCGGATGGACAGGTGAGGCGGCAAGAAGGTCGGCGCATCATTACGAGCGGTACCGTGAGTAGGACTGGTTCTGTGATTGAGACAGATCCCGGTCGGGGGAATACGAATTAATAATTAATTAATTCGTTCAAGTTATCGGTCAGTTACCTTGTGTTCCGAGTTATAATATCCTGTTGGGAAATACGAATTAATAATTAGTTTTTTTTGTGAAAGTTCTTCTCGCACTTCCATCCAGACTTGACGCGGGGATTTATCTGCGGAATAGTATTTCCAAAGAAATAATCTTGGATTATTATTGGCTCCATCGGGCGTGAAGCAAGTAAAGTTTCGAGAAACTAAGAAAAGCGGTTCTTTAAATAACTGCGGGTCGGAAATCGTTCTCCCAGGCCGAAGGCCAAGGAAGAAGTTTGGAATCGGCGCAGCGCGAAGCTTCAAAGGACGCTTGCGGCATCATCATCATCAGAGTCATCGTTCCGGTTTCGTTTTCGGGGGAAATCTTCTGGTTCCTCCACAGTTCCGAGAGTATAGACATTACGCGTATTGTTCCTTATCGATATTCATGGTATTGTGGGGTGAGTGATCTCTTTTTATTGTAACCTATCATTGTGGATTTCTCCTTACCTCATAACCTTTATGTTTGTGCTGAATATTGAGCGGGAATCGGTCTTTAATGCAAGCCCAAGTTATTAGTCTGCCTACTTCGATATTTTTGTAATATAAATAATTTTTTCTCGGCATTATTGCGGAGTTTTTTTTTATTAAGATCTCATTGGATTAAACGGAGTATTATTATAAATTCATGTCTTTATTTTGTTGTTCCCCTTGTCCCGGAGATAATATCTTGGAAGCATGGTACAAATTATTATTGAGCCCATCGCGATCTGAGACGAAAGAGTACTTGTTCAGTATTTTCTCCATATGCCGCTGAGACCCGGGTAAGTTTTATTGAGAGAGAAATAGTGTCAGAAGTGTTTAAACTATTGCTTTATTGTTGCATGGAGGCAACGCTCTCTATTAATTTCGTAAATATAGGTATAAGTCTAACAATGGCGCCCAACGTGGGGCCATTTTAGAAAAATGCTGGCTTCCAGGGTATTTGACTAAGTGGACGGGGTGATAAAGTGTATAAAAATATAATTTGTTCTTTTTTCAGAAAATTTAGCGCGAAATTCGTAAGATAAAAGCGTGGGTCGCCATGTCGGGACAGGTTCGAGAAGCGTCTGTGGTGGTGGGTTGCGAATAATCAGGAGTATAGTTTTGCCGCGTAAAGTGATTAGATACGCATTGAGTGATAGTTTAGTTCAAACAAAATAAGCGACTGAATAAATAAAAGAGTGCCTAGTTAATTGCGGATAGAGAAGTGATTAGTGGTTACGTTCGTGAAGTATTCCAGTGTTTTTGGAATTTCAAGACCATTTGTTTGAAACCAATCTCGCCTTATAGCTTGCGCGGGGATAGGCAAGAGGAGAGTGCGTATAACTTACAGTAGTTCGGTTTGCGTCGCTGTTGATGCGGTAAAGGGGAATAGTGTTACTACATTTAGATAAAATCACTTGGTGCTTATACTCAATTGTTTTCGGAACAAATCTTTGTAATATAAGAGAGTGAATAATATTGAATTGAATTACTTTGATATTTAAGTTGTAGATTCGTAGCAAGCGGTGTGGTGGAAGCGTGTTTTAGGAAATTTGATAATAATACATATTGGTTATAATTGCTAGTTCTTAATTTCGGAACATTTCAACTAAGGGGGGGTTTGTGTTAAATTAAAGTTACGTTTTAGTTAAATTCTTGTTCCTGTTGAACGGTGTAGGTAAAGCATTGTTTAACAAGGTGAAGTAAGATTTCGTTGGGTATAAATTTTGATACCTACTGTTACGAATAGGATTGAGGATGGATAGCGCAATGGATCCAATAGTTAATATAATGAAGGCCACGAAGGAAAGGCTAATCGGGGAATTAATTGAAAGGGGATTAGTTCCTAGTAATAATTTTTACGAGTTGCGGCGTCAGGCCTCTTTGTTTAACAAGAGTCTGGTATCATCGTCATCGGAGGCGGTCGCCTTACCGGTGAGGTGCGTACCTTACCGGAATCTTATGAGAGCTCCCCAGTTTTTGGAGGGAACGGAAGCGGGTGTTACAGTCTCGGGAACCCTGGCGCCGACGCCATTGGCAAGTTCATCTCCATATACTGGAGATAGAGTGGCGAGTTCGAGTGTTCCACGTTCGTCTCTACCTGAGAGTTTAAATTCTTCTGTTTGGCCAGGAGAGGCTTGTACCGGAGGAGGTTGCGTAAGAGAATTTTTGTCGCGTATAGAGGAGTTGGAAAGGCGGTGTTCGGCCTTAGAGCTGATGAATAGGAATAAGGGAAGGTTTCCTCGTCCTGCTCCCTTCGTCTCGAGAACAGATGCTCGTTTGGCACCAGTCTCTCGTACCTCGAATACTCGAGTTTCGTTTGAACGCAGGTGTTGGCGGTGCAATCTTCCAAACCATCAGGCGCGCAATTGCCCCGGGCAGCCGCGTAACCGAAAGAAACCTGTACGGACGGCTGACGATCTTCGTAGGGCTAGAGCCAGCCCAGCGCGTCCGTTGGTCATATTACCCGATATGTCTGGGCCACCTCCAGATGTTAAGTTTCCAAAAGACCGGGTGGGCACTAACCCGTATTAAGTACGTCGGAGTTACCGGATTTGTCGCATTACTCAGCGACCGGGAGAGTTTTCCTTTTTTGTAAAAGGCTTGATTGAGAGTACGAGTTCAGGGGAAGAGCGGCCCTACCTACGTTGTAGTATTCAAGATTTGCCGTTTTCGGCTTGGCTCGATTTGAGTGCGTCAGTGGACGCAGTAGCTGATCAGCAGTTCGTCGTCTCGCGTCGTACTGACAAACCGATACCGTCAGACCGCGAGGCGCAGATTACTTTTTCAATTCCGTTGCCAGTGCGATTAGCTTTGTTTCCGTAATGATATAACCGCCTTCGCCACAGATTAATCTCTTTTGCCGTTCGTCGTCTCGCGTCGTACTGACAAACTGATACCGTCAGACTGCGAGGCGCAGATTACTTTTTAATTCCGTTGCCATTGCGATTAGTTTTGTTTCCGTAATGATATAACCGCCTTCGCCACAGATTAATCTCTTTTGCTGTTCGTCGTCTCGCGTCGTACTGACAAACCGATACCGTCAGACCGCGAGGCGCAGATTACTTTTTCAATTCCGTTGCCAGTGCGATTAGCTTTGTTTCCGTAATGATATAACCGCCTTCGCCACAGATTAATCTCTTTTGCTGTTCGTCGTCTCGCGTCGTACTGACAAACTGATACCGTCAGACCGCGAGGCGCAGATTACTTTTTCAATTCCGCTGTCATTGCGATTGGCTTTGTTTCCGTAATGATATAACCGCCTTCGCCACAGATTAATCTCTTTTGCTGTTCGTCGTCTCGCGTCGTACTGACAACCTGATACCGTCAGACCGCGAGGCGCTGATTACTTTTTCAATTTCGTGGCAGTCGCGATTCAATCCTCTTTAACTTTGTATACCTTAATGGTGTGAAGTACGTCCTCTCGCGTTGCCCTGACAAGTACCGTCAGGCCGCGGGAGACGTATTATATTATTATCAGTTCTGTTTCCGTCATACTAGTATCTCATTACCCAAAGGAATAATCTATTTAGCAGTTCGTCGTCTCGCGTCGTGCGGACAAATTGATACCGTCCGTCCGCGAGGCGCGGAATACTTTTTCAATTCCGTTGCAGTTGCGATTCAATCCTCTTTAACTTTGTATACCTTAATGGTGTGAAATACGTCCTCTCGCGTTGCCCTGACAAATACCGTCAGGCCGCGGGAGACGTGTTATATAATTATCACTTCCGTTTCCGACATACTAGTGTCTCCTTACCAAGGAACAATCTATTCAGCAGTTCGTCGTCTCGCGTCGTGCGAACAACTTGATACCGTCCGTCCGCGAGTCGCGGAATACTTTTTTTAATTCCGTTGCAATTGCGATTCAATCCTCTTTAACATTGTATTACTTTAATGTATTAAGTACGTCGGAGTTAACGGATTTGTCGCATTACACAGCGACCGGGAGAGTATCTTTTCTTGTAAGGGGTTAGGTTGAGACTACAGGTTCAGGGGGCAAGCGGGCCTTCCAGCACGATAGTATTCAAGATTTGCCATTAGGTCTTGGCTCGATTCGAGTGCGTCAGTGGACGCAGTAGCTAATGAGCGTTTCGTAATCTCACGGTTGTCCTGACCAATTGTTCCGGCAGGCCGTGAGACGCGGAACATATATTCGGTTCCGTTCTCTTCGCAGTTGAATTTCTTTTACCATTGTGAGTAGTAGCCATCGAGAATTAGTTCAGTTTCGCATACGATGATAGATCGTTTGGCATGGTGTAGGTAATTGAATCACGTTGTCTCACGTTGTCTTGACCCATCGTTGCAAATGATATACCAAGCATCCGTGGTCTCGACCCGCTGTCGCCTGAAGTAGGCAGTAAGCCGTCGTCGCACGAGAAGGGATGCGCACGCATAGGTTAGATCCAGTCCGGTGTCCACTATTTAGTGACCCGGTGGAATATACGAAGGTTAATAGCATATGGAGTAGTGATAGGCTCATCGGTGCCTAATTGGGAGTCATTCATGGTCGGGAAAGTACAGGTTCTTAAATTAAATTTTCGTTATATTCTTGTTAATGTTTAAATCATACCTTGAAAGTATGTACTGTCGGATTCTTTGATGAATGGCAGTAGAGTTTTTTTTAAATTACATCACCAGTGAGAGTTCATAATTCCGCTAGGGTGATTAAACAATGAGCTAGTCGTGAGGCAATCTCGTATGGAGTCATGTCCATATGTTCTATGTACGGGTTTGGTACTCTTCCCCGTGATTAGTGTGGTTATTACTTTTAAAGAGTATCTGGCGCTCTGAGCCTGAGCCTGGACCATGAGTGACGGAATGCTGTGAGCCTCGAGTAGAGTGTACAAAAAAAAAAATTCTTGTGTACTAAGGGATGGGCTTCCTTCAGTGTTGGATGTTCTTAAGGTTGAACCTTAATCTAGTCAAACATCCATTGAAAATAATTGCTTGAAACGTTGGAAAGTATTGTTAGGCTAGTTGCTCGTTATAATGGAAATGGAGATGGAGTCACCTCGCTAAAAGGATTCTCAAGGAGTTAGAAAATTGTTATTGGTTCGGTGATTGCATATCTGAGTTATTGGCTTGGACTGTTGGACCCGAGGATTTAAGGAAATTGGAGTTGCTCCTAGTATTTTTTTTTGGAGAATAGTAGCCTGCATCGGTGGTACGGATGGTTAATACTGGTGTAACCAGTTCGTGGGATTATTGCCTTATAGAAAGGAATGGCATCGCTGGATGAGAACCTGGGGTTTACTGTTCTGTTTTGTTATAGCACTATATTGACAGGTTCAGATATGTTGCCTTGTAGGCTGGCTCACCTTCTCTGTTGAAAGTAGTCTTTGTTCCTTTCTGTAATTCGTTACATACTGTGAGTTTTCTTTTCGGGTGGTTAACTATGAACCACCCCCTCATCGAAGAGTTGTTGTCCCGCACACGGGAATAAATTTGTTTAGGTAGGGCTTCTTGTTATTCCTGTTTACTGCATGGCGTATTAATATCATTTGTTTTTGTTTTGCGTTGATTTTCCTTTTATTTTTTCTCCCTCCCTAACAATTGTGATTAAAATTATTTTCTTACATGGCTTACGGATGGCCTAATACATCCAGCAAAAGGCTTACGGACGGCCTACATTCATCCAGCATTTTGTTTTATATTAATTTGTGTATGTAATATTATTCTTTAAAAGGCTTACGGACGGCCGTTATACATCCAGCAAAAGGCTTACGGATGGCCTAATACATCCAGCAAAAGGCTTACGGACGGCCTACATTCATCCAGCATTTCGTTTCATATTAATTTTTGTGTGTAATATTATTCTTTACAAGGCTTACGGACGGCCTTTATACATCCAGCAAAAGGCTTACGGATAGCCTAATATATCCAGCAAAAGGCTTACGGACGGCCTACATTCATCCAGCATTTTGTTTTATATTAATTTGTGTATGTAATATTATTCTTCAAAAGGCTTACGGATGGCCGGTACTCATCCAGTATTTTGTGTGTAGTATTAATTTTTTTGTAATCATCGTCCTTCTCGTGCTCAAGGTAGCATGCAGAAGCCCTGAACTGCCTCTAGGAGTTCGGATTGAGAGAGGCTAGCCTCTCGACCGGTTAATATCTTGGTGAGGGCCTTTTGGTGCATCAGCGATGTATTGAATTGTCTCCACCACGGGCGTCATGAACCCGCATTAGCAGAGTTGCCGCTCCAGCATGTTCTGGTGGGCACGCGCTTCTGGCTTGGAAGGGTTCGATTGGTGCAACCGCGTGTTCTGACCCTCAGATCCTGGTTATCCTCAGGCGTCATATGCGGATTCGCGTGATTCTTGGTTCCGGTCTGGGGGCCGGGGGACGTGTCTTGCTGAAGATCGGGCCTAACCGCGAGTGTTTCAATAACATTGTTTATTCTTTTCAGAGAGAGAATAGGAATGGATTAAAATTGCAGGGAGAGGGTTAGGTGTGAGCCTTGTGGTAGGACAGTCGTTGAACAGCCGGTTCTGCTTCGTTCTAGCTATGTTAGATTTCCTAATAGTTTAGAAGGGTTCTTTTAAAATTCCGTCTCGAAAGAGTTTTCGGTCCTTATCTGATTATATTGGCTTGCGTAACAATTACCACTTATTATACCAAGTAGGCGGACTTCAGGGATTATAGAAATGTGTAATGCAGTCCTTACCGTAAGGGCTGGATTTGGGCTTGTATTGATTGATCTCTGTTCACAGTGAGGGGGAGAGGTTGACAGTGGAGGAGTAGAGTCACCCGTATAGAACCTGTAAGTGTATAATTAAACAAGTGCCCCATAAGTGATATCTTTAAAATTAGCCGTGGGGAAGGCTACAGTGTTTAGTGAGAGGATGAATGGTGATTAACTAATTTGGTTGTAAACCTTTTCTCAGCATGATGTCCTGAGAGGAGGGGTGGGTGAATTATCTATTAACGGTCTACCTTTTTGTGATATAGGGTGACCATGTTTAATATAATTTTGTTTTTTTTTTTGTTTTTTTTTCCTTTTATTGTTTCTGCTCTGTACTTTGAGGTATCACCAGCCGGGCTTTATGTAAATCATTATCTCCTTGTTATTATTGACGGCCTACCTTTTTGTGGTATAGGGTGACCATGTATAATATAATTTTGTTTTTTTTATTTATTGTGGATTCCTTTTTGTTGTTTCTGCTCTGTACTTTGATGTATCACCAGCCGGGCTTATGTAAACATCATTATCTCCTTGTTATTATTGACGGCTTACCCTTTTGTGATATAGGGTGACCATGTATAATATCATTTTGTTTTTTTATTTTTTTTAATGTGGATTCCTTTTTGTTTTGTTTCTGACCTACCCTTTGATGTATCACAAGCCGTGCTTATGTAAAATCATTATCTATTTGTTCTTAGGGACGGCCTACCTTTAGTGATATAGGGTGACCATCCATAGTACTTTATGTTATTTTAATTTTATTTGAAATTCTTTTGTTTGTATCTGATCACCTTTGAAGTATCCGGTGACCATGCCCCAGGTGAATTTGTCTATAATCTATTGTCTTTGTTTTTTTGGTTGTTTTATTGGTTTTGTTATTAAAATTATTTTAGGAATTGTACTCCCGGTATTATGCAATTGTTTCAGTGCTGGTTGCCCTGTGGTTAAACCAGTATTGGAAAGATAATCTTCTGTACTATTGTAAGGAGTTACCGGAGGATTGTTCCGTGCTCCTTAGTATAAGGTTATGGGCTATAGTAGATTCAGTAGTGTGTTGTCATCGCAAGGTTTCCGTGGTTTCCTTGCGGCTAGGTTCCCTTACACCAATTAGGGGTGTCCTGCAGGCAAATGCTGACAACCGGTAAATCGGCCACGAGACCGTATCCAGTAGGGGGGACATACACCCCTTGCTCCTTGTAATTGCCTACAGCTGATGTGTCTATACTCTGGGAATGATAATTTTTTTTTTTGTTGTTTTTTTTGTTTTCTTTTATAACATAAGATGGAGTGTTAGGAGTATATTTATTTTTTCATAAAAGACGGGTGAGAAGTTTGGGATTTATCCAAAAGGGAAATAAGGCGCGAAATTGATTGTTACGAGCGGAAAAAAACAAACGTACTTCCCCTTGTTCTGATTTTGACGGGTAAATAATGACGCATAAAATCGAGTCCGAGCGTGACGCAGTTGTAATTAGGACAGGGAATGATGCAATCATCCGTTGTTTCTGGAAGATTCTATTCCAAAACGCGCGGTATAAAGAATTTCATCTAGCACCGAGCAATTGCGTCACTTATAATAAATAATCAAATGCAAGGGCTTGATTGGTCAAATTACGGCCCGACCAAAGATTTGACGAATCAGGACATCGCTTACAAATATGATCGACGGGCGAAATGGCATCACGTGCGGATGGACAGGTGAGGCGGCAAGAAGGTCGGCGCATCATTACGAGCGGTACCGTGAGTAGGACTGGTTCTGTGATTGAGACAGATCCCGGTCGGGGGAATACGAATTAATAATTAATTAATTCGTTCAAGTTATCGGTCAGTTACCTTGTGTTCCGAGTTATAATATCCTGTTGGGAAATACGAATTAATAATTAGTTTTTTTTGTGAAAGTTCTTCTCGCACTTCCATCCAGACTTGACGCGGGGATTTATCTGCGGAATAGTATTTCCAAAGAAATAATCTTGGATTATTATTGGCTCCATCGGGCGTGAAGCAAGTAAAGTTTCGAGAAACTAAGAAAAGCGGTTCTTTAAATAACTGCGGGTCGGAAATCGTTCTCCCAGGCCGAAGGCCAAGGAAGAAGTTTGGAATCGGCGCAGCGCGAAGCTTCAAAGGACGCTTGCGGCATCATCATCATCAGAGTCATCGTTCCGGTTTCGTTTTCGGGGGAAATCTTCTGGTTCCTCCACAGTTCCGAGAGTATAGACATTACGCGTATTGTTCCTTATCGATATTCATGGTATTGTGGGGTGAGTGATCTCTTTTTATTGTAACCTATCATTGTGGATTTCTCCTTACCTCATAACCTTTATGTTTGTGCTGAATATTGAGCGGGAATCGGTCTTTAATGCAAGCCCAAGTTATTAGTCTGCCTACTTCGATATTTTTGTAATATAAATAATTTTTTCTCGGCATTATTGCGGAGTTTTTTTTTATTAAGATCTCATTGGATTAAACGGAGTATTATTATAAATTCATGTCTTTATTTTGTTGTTCCCCTTGTCCCGGAGATAATATCTTGGAAGCATGGTACAAATTATTATTGAGCCCATCGCGATCTGAGACGAAAGAGTACTTGTTCAGTATTTTCTCCATATGCCGCTGAGACCCGGGTAAGTTTTATTGAGAGAGAAATAGTGTCAGAAGTGTTTAAACTATTGCTTTATTGTTGCATGGAGGCAACGCTCTCTATTAATTTCGTAAATATAGGTATAAGTCTAACACTTCAAAATCGCTCGACTCTCTGACGCACCTTGTATGATAATGTATGATATTTTCAAAAATACTTACGTCAGTTGGGTATATTTTTTGTAAGTCATATCTCAAACAACCACTTCCCTCAAATCATATCCTCTATTGCTACGTTACGAAAACGTTATAATGCACTTTGGAAATCGATTGAAAAACGATTTCTGTCTTGATTGAAAAGCAATTTTGCGATCAAGTGAATGCGATTCAAGTTCGCCGTATATAAGAGCAAGGCCCCGGGCGCTTTAGGCAGCCGAGGCAAGCAACGAGGTGGGGGGGGGGAGATATCATTGTTAAGTTAGAGCTTAAAGTTATCTAACATTTTCATTCACGGAGTGTGCTTATCTTGCCCGGCCAAGAAGTGAGCGCGGATGCCTACGGGTGCTTTATTGAACCAATCGTGTAACAATGTTATTCTTACTCCGGGTGGTGTATTTGAGTAAAAATGAATTATCAATGTTTCTCAGTTGGTACTCGGAAACTTTTGCTAATTTTATTCTGTATTCATATTCGAAACGTTTGATTTTGTTCTTGTTACGAAATTACTTTTGCTCTTATTTTGTGGGTATTTATTCAATATGTGAACACAGTTGAAGAAATTAACATTTTAAATTTTATTTTATTTTAAATCTTTCGTGAAAATATCTAGGTGGATTTATTGAATTTTAGTTATCTCTTCCAATCAACCCACACTTGATTTTAAATTATATACGATATCCACAACTGCATAGGTAAATAAATTTAAGCACATCTTTTTAAAACTCATATATGCGTAGTACCCAAAAATCCTATAAATTTAAAGACATACTAGTCTCCATTAAATTCAAATTACGGATATATAAAAGTTTTTAATTTTCTGCCCATAATATAATTTAAAGTAACATTTCCTTCGTGTTCATTGCCTTACTGAAATTAGCTATGGCCCTATTTTTCGCACAAAGCTTTGTCATCTGATCTCGCCCCATGTCTACTTTGTTTAATTGCTGGCCCAATCTGTTTTTGTACAGTTTTTCTATTTGCTTTTTCCATTTATACATTAGACGACCATCATGACGCCTTCATTCTCTGGTCGCCAAAAGAATCTGCTTCAGCAAACGTTCATCCGGAATTCAAAGAACAGGTTCATTCAACCAATCTGTGACCTATTGATATGGTGCTTTTACGACATGTGACTCACCGTTTATTATTTTTATTGGCTTTATTTTAATTTCATGCCTGTTTTGTAAATTTATAAATAATAACATTTTAAAACCTTAAAAGTGAAAACGATAAGTAACAAAATACAAATGTAAGTATCAAGTGATTTTTTGCTACGAAGTAATAGAACTTTTAAATATTTAAAATTAAGTAAAATCGAAGAAAAAAATGTATTCTTAACAAAGTAGGATTCAATGTACCAATGTACTTCTATTTACTTGTGGTTTCCAGTTTACGAAAAGGACATTTAAGACTAAGTCTTTCTAAATTTCCCCCAAAAGCCTGAGATTTTTAAACATTCAAATCTCGTTTCGGCCGGATTGTCTCAGATTATCGGTTATTTATAAAATTTGATTAGCAAAACAAGACGAACCAAGATCCTTCCTTATTTACCCTTCATAACAAGACTCCACAAACCGTAAAGATGTTATTTGGCGAGCTCATTTCTACCACAAGCCTTATTTTGCCTAAGAAGATAAAAGGTTGTAACTGAAAAAAATAACCAAGCTGAACAAATTCAAGTGAAGATTTTTAAAATCTGCCTACTCCAAACAAAAAAGCAATATACGTAAACGTTTTTTTCTAGATGATGAAGAAATAACTATATCATCATCATCATCATCATTGTCAACCAGGGTCGATCCACTGCTGGATGAAGGTCTCCCCAAGTTGACTCCAAACAGTTCGGTCCTTTGCTCGCCGATGCCACGTGATGCTGCCATGCTTCCTGATTTCGTCCATCCAGCGTACCTTCGGTCTTCTTCTAGGCCTCTTTATGCCTCTTGGATACCATTGGATTATTTCGGATGTCCATCGGGAGTCTGACATTCTGGCTACATGTCCGGCCCATTGCCACTTCATTCTTTTGCACACCTTTATAACGTCTTCTACCTTTGTTATATTGCGAATCCAGGTGTTTCGTTTACGGTCTCTTTTAGTATATCCTAACATGCATCTCTCCATGCTCCTTTGTGCGGTCTGGAGCTTTTGCGTGTTCTTTACTGTGAGCGTCCATGTCTCGCAGCCATACGTAAGTACTGGAAGAATGCACTGGTTGTAGACCCTTCGCTTCAAGGATATTGGGAGATTACTTTTGAAGATGTTGTTCAAACGTCCAAATGAGCTCCACGCCAGTTTGGTCCTTCGTGCTATTTCCTCCGATATGCCACCTACAAAGGAAATAAGTTGGCCTAGATACACATATTCCTGGACAAGTTCTAGCGGTTTTCCATCCACGTTTATTGGTTTTGGGGTAGCAAAGCCGTTCATCATATATTTGGTTTTTGAAATATTCATTTTTAAACCAACTTCCCTGCTGACCTCTGCCAATTCTTGCAGTTGGTGCTGAAGATCATTCGGGTTTTGTGAGAATATAACGATATCGTCTGCAAATCTCAAATGGCTCAGGTATTTTCCATCAATCGCCAGCCCTTTACTTTCCCATTCTAGTTTTTTAAATATGTATTCCAGTGTAGCTGTGAATAATTTTGGGGAAATAGTGTCTCCTTGACGAACTCCTTTACCGATTCGGAAGGTTTCCGAGGATTTGTGGAGATGTATTTTTGCTGTTGCATCCTTATAGATGTTATTGAACAACTGAGTGTATGCTCTATCAATGCCTTGTGTCTTTAGAGCTTCTAGTATAGCAGCTTTTTTGACTGAGTCAAATGCCTTTTCGTAGTCCACAAAGGCTAAGTACAGGGGGAGTTCGTATTCGTCACATCGTTCCATTATTTCTCGCAGCACCTGAATATGATCCATGGTACTGAAACCCTTCCTGAATCCAGCCTGTTCTCGCGGTTGGTTTATGTCAAAAGTATTCGAGAGTCGGTTGGTTAAAATCTTGGTAAAAATTTTGTAAAGGGTAGGTAGCATGCTAATCGGACGGTAGTTCTTAAGATCCTCTTGATCGCCTTTCTTATGGAGAAGTATTATAGTTGCAGATTTCCAATCTTCTGGAATGTCTTTTTCTTGAAGGCACCTGTTGAAAAGTGTTGATAAGATGGTATCCACTTCTCGACCTGTTTGTTTAAGGACATCAATGGACAAACCGTCGGTACCAGTGGCCTTACCGGATTTCATTCCGTTGATTGCGTATCTGATCTCTCCTGGCAAGATCGTTGGGATATTTTCGTCCTTAGTTGTTTCTAGATTCAGATTTGTATCTGGTATAGTTACAGTATCTGTATCGGCATATAGTTCCCTATAAAATTCTTCCGCTCTCTTCAGGATAAGGTCTCGTTGTTTGGTTACAGTATTATCAGACAGTTTAAGTGCAATGATGTGGCGTTTTCCTAAAGACATATTTTGCTTTAGCTTTTTCAGACTTCTTCTATTCTCAATCGTCCTTTGAACCATTTTTGTGTTATATTCGCGGATATCTTTACGAATATTTTTTCGTAGCATTCTATTGATCTCTGAGAAAGATGGTGATGTAGAAGCGGGTTGTGTAGATATCATTTTTCTTCTTTGTTTCATAAGATCTAACGTTTGCTGAGACAATTTTGATTCTTTTTGAGGATGTGAGCCGCCGTAGTTTGTTGCACTCTGTACTATCTGTTCTGCTATTGCTTCTATTGTAATCGGAAGCTGTGGTTCGCTGAGGATTTCAAATCGATTTTTGAGGTCTAGTTGGAATCCATTTTTATTTTTAGCAAGTAGATCGTTGTTTATTACTATTTTCTCCTTTTTCTTAATCACTTTGAGACGTTCAGTTTTGGTGTTGATCTTTATTTTGGCTCTTACTAGGCGATGATCACTGCCTGTTTTAAAGCTGTTGAGAACAGTGCAGTCTTGGACAGTAAATCTTTTGTTTGACAGGATGAAGTCGATTTCACTTGTGTTACCTGTTGGGCTTTTCCATGTCCATTTCCTAGAGTATTTCTTTTTGAAAAATGAATTCATAACACAAAGTGAATTGCTTTGAGCAAACTCCACAAGCCTGTTTCCTCTGTCATCTCGGGTGCCTATCCCAAATTTTCCCACTGATTCGTCATCTTTGTGAAGACCGCCGATTCTTGCGTTAAAATCTCCGATTACAAATTTGAAGTGGGATGTGTTTGCATCATACATATATATATACATATATATATATATATATATATATATATATATATATATATATATATATATATATATATATATATATATATATATATATATATATATATATATATATATATATATATATATATATATATATATATATATATATATATATATATATATATATATATATATATATATATATATATATATATATATATATATATATATATATATATATATATATATATATATATATATATATATATATATATATATATATATATATATATATATATATATATATATATATATATATATATATATATATATATATATATATATATATATATATATATATATATATATATATATATATATATATATATATATATATATATATATATATATATATATATATATATATATATATGTATATATATATACATATATTATAGCTCTTAAATTAAACATGATCGAATTTTATACAATAGTGAATATTTCTGTAATGTGTATAAAGTTAGATATTATATTTAATATTTTAAAAAATTGTAGAAGAGATTCATAAATATGATTTTTAAAGTTCATTGTATAATTTAAGTGTTTTTTTTGTAATATTTTTACCGACTAATTATACTGTTAAGTATAACGTTCGGTAATTTAACATTCCAGCTGAATGAGATTTTTTTACATTTCTTTTTCAAAGTGCTATCTCTCTTTTTTATTCGTATTATATGGCTTAAAATATTGTAAATAAGACTGTTGTCAAGAGCTTTGTTCTGAGAGAATGTCCTTTATCATGGAATTATATTTACGATTAGATTGAGTAATATCATACTTTTTCAGATTTTATCAAATGGTTCATATTGTACTTCCTTTATGCTTGTCTCTGCCATTGGATCTGGCGAACGGGGTCCGTGGCCTGGTTGGTAAGACACTTGTCTCCCGAGCCCAAAAGTTACGGGTTGAATGGATACTCGTAGGATCCCACTTTTTTTTTAAATATTTCCAGTCTGATTTTTACTTAACGCCTCTGGTATAACTTTATGGTTGATCAAAAGAGATTGCCACATTGTAATAAACCTGCCATATTGTACTGTATACAACGTGATGTACTTAGTTGCTTTTTTCTAAGGCATCCTTTCACAAAATATCAAACTCTCATACCTTGGCAGTCATCTCGATACAACTTTGACAAAATAACAACTTGACGGCACTATATGATAAAATATCGTTAACCCAACAAACTTAAACCTGGTTAAAATGTGAAGAAAATGATCTAAGTAATTAATTGGTCATGTGAATGAAATGAAAATAAAAATTCAAACATGAAAAAGTAAAAAATTAAAGTTGTTACCATCTAAGCAGAAGAAGGCCAGTGGTTGTTATCGTCTGCCTCCATTTTGATGTGCCTCATTACTGAAAGCCGCGCTATCGGTCCGCGGAGCCGGGGACGAGGCAGGGCGGCGGCGGGATAGATTAATGAGCTGATATACCAGCGACGGAGAGCTTTATTTATAGGCTAAACCTGCCAAGGAACACATTTTTCAATCCACAGGAAAGTTCCACCAGGGCAGTCGCGTCTTTACGTGCATTATACGAGTACTATCCTTGTAAGACGAAAATCATTCACTTTATACTGAAATTAAAAAATGGGTGCTCATTTAGTCACTGTGAATGAAAAAATAGTGCTAAACCACGTAAAAATAATTTAAAATTAGATTGAAATTTCGATCAGTTTCAAATTATGTACATTTATTTACATAAAAAGGCTTTAAATTCACGTTTAAGTAATATGACATAATTTTAAGTTATTTATTTTTTAAAGAACTTAATTAAAGCATAAAAATACTATTTAAACATTTTGATTGCTGTAGTGATTATGTTTTTTTCTGATAAGAATAGTACATACAGTACATGCATGCTACCATTTCTATGGGCATGCACAGTTTACTTAATTTAAGTTTATTATGAGAAAAAAAAATCATTTTAATTTAGAATTTTTCTTTGACATTTTTTTAGCATTGTACTGTTTATGGGTTATGTTTTACTCAACAAGAAGTCACTATATTATTCCATTGATCATAAGATTTTTATTTCTTAGATATAACATTTTACGGACTTAGATAAATTTTGAAAAAAAATTGTGAATACTATTTAAACATCGGGTATAGGTGGAAGTATTTTAGGAGTTATATTAGCGATTTTGAATTCCATACCCTGGGTATATTGTATATTAGTATGATTTTCGAATAGTGAAATAAATAAGTTATTAATTAAAACATATTCATAACTGTCTATAAATAAAAGTTAAGAGTATCTTAATAGAAAGTTGATAGATAAGTTAAAAGATAATGTAAAATGCGCCATTAAGCGATACTCTGAAAATCTTTCATGGCACCACATTTCAAAAGCTTCTAATTTAATGTTGACTGCCTGAGTAAAACGTACATGCTTCATCACCATACCATAAAATATGATTAAAGATTCTATGAATAAATATATTTTTAAATACATATATGATTATATTAATATATTTCATTACTTGGGTCGTCATTTTCGATTTTCGCTCACTGGCGGCATCATCTTAAGGGTGGCCCTGAGTTCAAAATAATGGTAAGGTTCCTCGCGAGCGATAAGAATACATTTATGATAAGTGCGACACCCCCGTGAGGTAAGTAATGCCACACGTCATATGCACGGCCTGCGAGGAAGAAGCCCGATCCTCGTTTGTCATTTGTCATTTCTCGCTTGTGTTTTTTTTTCCGCTTTTTTGTGTTATGATTTCTTCGGGGGCGTTTTCCGTTTCAACGACTTTTTGATTCGTTTGCCGTTGGTCTTTGCTGATTTGTTTTGACGAAAATCGAGATGTCATATTTAACAATACGAAAAAAGCTTAAGATTTATGTATTTTAAAGCAAGGAAAATGATTTTACTTGTCGACGTATATTTAGAACATTGTTTATTGAAAATTGCTCTATCGATCGCTTGAATGTCAATATCCAAAAGTTTATCATTCTAAATTTCCTGTCATATTTTTGTGATTTTATATTCGTGAGCGTTTTCTCAGTGTTTTTAAACCTTGCGTAAGCCAACTCAATTTTTCAACAATAAAAAATAATTCCTTTATGCGAATATATTACTTTTACCTCGATTTTTCATCAATTACCAAAATAATTTTAAAAACGATTATCTAAGTTATATATAATCTATAACGACTGTTGATAAACCTCAAAATTAATATTACCTAATTTTTCGCGGGCTTTGGCTTAAACTCTTTGGTGATAATTAATATATTTAATTATATATGATATTTTAAATTTTTATTCCACCATCAATTAGCCTGAAAGGCATCTGTACATGAACGCATGTCGCGGGGGTTATTGTGAAAGCTGATTCATTGAATATTAAATATTGTAATATTAGAAAACATTTGATTAAAAAGAGAAATTTGGCAGTCTCAAAAGTGTATTATAACGGCATAGTTACACATGTATTAAAGCGGTGTCTTACGGTGTTGAAAGATCTGAATTACTGTAGTATTGGACGAAGATAAGCTTTGGGGGTGTGCCATCTAGGAGACATGTTACGTTGAAGTCGTCTGGATCTCAGAGTGTTAACCATCTAGTTTAGGTGAATCGAGTGAGCAGACCGGAATATCTTGATCGGATTTTCGAAATGGCTGGCTATATTTTAGATTATTTTTTAAAGTAAATTCAGACTTGGAAGAATCCAAGAGGATTCTTAAGTTCACAGTATGGTGAAACATTACATATCTGGTTATATTATAGCGCCCAAAAAATAAATAGACGTTATTACGAATATTTTCTTACATTGAACGTAATGCATTCCAAACATTGTTTAAACTCCATGATGACCGGACCGGCGTTAACTAGTTGATACGTCTCCTGTCTTCCAGTTCGGAGATAGCGTGTTCGATTTCCGTTAGTACCCAGATGTTTTCAAAATAATTCTAGTCGGGTTCTATAATTCTAGTTTTCAAAATAATTCTTTATTTTCAGACTTGTTTAAAACTTTTCTGGTCGGTTGGAAGAGATAACCACATGGAAATTTACCCAACTAAACACGTTACTTTTATTTTATTCACCAATAATGTAGACAGCGTACACTCGTACATGATGGTGTATTGATTTTAAAGTATCCTCAGTAATGTTTAACTAGACATTACGTAATGACATCCACGATGACGTTCTTTTCTCTATAATATCACGGAATACGCGATGCTCGACTTAAATCCATTTGCCATACACTATTATGAAAGATTTCCCACGGGGAGTTATAAAAATATCAAACTTGTTCACAGACATTCCTACTTACCCAACATCCTTTTGTTCAAAGTTTCTCAACTTTTTACTATTTTTTCCCCATTTTTATTATAAAAAAGATATAATAAATATTTGTTGATACTCGTAATGGGGAATGGGAAACTGAAATTATGAAAATAATAGTGTAGGTATGGTGAAGAGTGTTATGTTGGTGGTGGGACTGGTCTGGAGAAACAGACATATCATCATCTTGTTAAAATCCTTATTTGCTCAATATTCCAACATGTTTCAGAAACTTGAGCAGTAAAAAACAAGATTAAGATAAAGGATAGACTCTTTCAAAATAATGTTTTAGAGATGATTTCTGGATGTTTCATGAATATATCGACGAACGACTGTATCTATATAAGAAGAACTGAACGTCTTATAAAAGCAATCAAGATTATATACTCGACACATTTTTCAGTTCTTAGGTCACATTACGGCCAAGGAGACTCATGGTCAATGGTAATGGAGAGGATCGCAAGAGCAAAGAAATCTATATTTGTTTAAAGGTATTCGATAATTTAATTTCAATGCTTACATCACAAGCAAACAAGCTGACTTATGTTACTCGTATCAAAATTAACGAGTCCAGCTTTTCTTTAAGATCTTCATTTATCCGCTTACCTGACAAACCAGCAACCAACATACTGACTTGTCGAATTCTTGGAGTCCACCTTTATTTTTGAGTCTTCGTTAATTTTATTTCTTTGCTTACCTCACAAGCAAGCAAGCTGACTTATCAAAATCTAGAAGTCCAGCTTTGTCTTCAATCGTTCTTTATTTTCATTTATTTGTTTATCATAATATGAGATACACAAATACGAATAAATCTCAATCCGTTGAAGTTGATTTACCCATTGTTGTATGAATTTAGAATTGTTTTGATCTTTTCAATTAGATTTCAACTGAAATTACTCAATTGTGAAAGATTTTTTGTCAACTGGCGAAAATATTTTATTTTTGAAACACGATCTTCCTTAATTCCAAATTGAGTCTGCATTCCCCGGCCCCGCGAGAGAGAATCTCTACTCTAATCTACATATTATTTACATGGTTAAGACATTTTCATAATTTGCCCTTTACAAAGAATAACAAGCACCCAGTAGTACGGAACACGTTTTGCTCTGTAATATGTATGCAAAATTTAAAAAATCACGATTTTGCCTAATGAGACACTTAGGCGAAGAATTTAATTCACTTCCTACTGAAACAAGTGACTACTTGATAGCTTTATCTAAACGAGTTTGTGCTTTTTTATTACTTTTCCGTTTACCCTTTTGTTAAGTACCTATTCAGCGTGATCATATAAAGAAAAATATTTTTCTCATTTTTTATCAAATTTTAGTCTAGTAAATTTATCGTGAAAAAAATTATGGGGCAAATAGTATACAAAATTATTCTCCTTCATTTTTTAATACTATGAATACAAGTTATCTTAATGTTTTTGAGAAGTATGAGTTTTACTCATTAAGTGCATTTTTTTCATCACAAAGAAACAAATAAGGCGTGCAAAGATTATTTTCTATAAGAACTGATTTGAAACCGATTTTTATGAGAACCTATATTAAAACTAATAAAAAATGTTATAAAACCTGATAAGAGCCTATATACATTAAGAAAAAAATCGTTTTAATTTGTTTACGAGCATTTTGGGAAATAATTGTGGAAAAGAATTTTACCACCGTGATTTTTAACATAAAAAAAATATGTTTGAATTATTCACGAATTATATAAAGATCTTAACTCTTGACATCTTAAAGGAAAAAGTGGAGGTCTTGGCTTTAATTGTGTCCCAGAAGCGAATACAATTTTCTTAAATGCATCTCGAGCGGCTGAGAGTGCAGTTTACATTAAGGCTTCTCTGTCTTGTAATTAACCCCACTCAATTTATTTTTCTTCCAAGCTGCAGAGATAATCTCTTTAAGCCGAGCTTTCTTCCAATTAAACACAAGCAAATTTCAGAGGAACATTCCGCATACACCAGAAGTAGCTTCCATAACTATCTTTCGGCTTGAATATGCGAAGCTCAGATATGAAGAAATAAATACCTGAGATCGTTTACAGCCACATTGCAAGGGAGATAGCGGCAAGTTAGGCTTGCTCCGGTGCATTTACATGCTGAAAGAATGTTCAAACATGTGGAAGGAATTCAATTTTATTACACACTCATAAGAACGCAGTACGATTTCAGCAAGTTTAACCTAACATAAAGCTGGTAAGGGAAACGAAAAATTTACAACCTTTTAGAAATTTGAAAAATTTACTCGTGGGGGAAAATCAACATTAGTTTACATTCGCAGCTAAATTAAAATACGTTTTCGTTAAATATATAGAGCACTTTTTTTAATAATAGGCAATCTACCCAAACTAGGATGATTTGGTGATAAATTTTTATAAGTTATATGAAAAATGCATTTGTTAGACAAATCTTTATATTGTCCATATATTATTTTCTTAAAATTACAAACAAATTAAACAGTAACAGTGAAAAAATATTGTTTAATTTAATAGCTTATAAATCATTACAAAGTGTACAAAACATTGGAAGATGAATATATGTGTATGTCATATTAAAAATAATTGTTTTGAGATGTGGTACGGTACGGATTCGTGTTTGTGGGCAGTGCAATACTATCTTGTATAATGTATCAACAATATTTTTTTACTCAGATACATTTTATGTTTTTTTTTCAAGCACTTCATGTAAAGAAAAATAGCAGTGTTTTCACTATATGAAATTATTTAATTTATAACTGTATTCTTATGGTGTTTATTATTAATTGAAACGATATTACCTGGATCTTGTGGAATAGTTCACCTATGGTGTGAAAGAGGAAGACCAAGAATAGTGTGGTTAAATTTATTTAATGATATTTTCAAAGATGGAAACGTTAAAATTTTGAAAATCATAGGGGCTGTATAAGAAGGTACATATATGAATGTAAATTTTGGCGATTTGTCTTCTCTGCCTACTCCAACAGGTAAAAGGTGCAATAGTTTGTATGTATGTAGATAACTGCTGTTTATTTGTGAAATAAAGAGAAAATGACACATAAAAGGTGATTAAATTATTGATATCATCTAAACTACCTTCACTACTTCCATGTCGCTTCAATTTAAAAAATGCCAGCATTTCATCGCCGCGGCCTCGATGAAAAAAAAAACAAACTGAAAACATTTCATCACCAACCAGCAAACAAAGATTGACGTGAGGCTAAATTCGATGGCAGCACTTTATTCCTGCCATATTTCATCGCGAATTTAATTTCACTGTGTGTATTCCGTACAATTATTATTCACTTTGATACTTCGCACGTTCAACCGGAATCCGCAAATTTGATATTTGTGTGTACGGAGTTAAATCCGTGGGCTGGTAGGAGAGCTGGGGCGAAGGTTTGGGGTGGGGAGATTTAGGGTTATCTCCACCCTCAAGCCAAGGCTGTGTGGAAGTCCTCTGAAGTTTATGTATTTATAAAAAAAAAATACAAAGTAATCGTTTTTTTTAAATTTTCAACTGTGTGATGAAATATTTATTTGATTATTGACACAAATTTTGGGGTCCGTAATATGTAGGGTTTTTTATAGCTTTCATGTTAAAATATTTACCGCTAGAAATTTTTATTTAAAAGCTTTCGCAATAACATGCGAGATATACTAGTAAGTATAAATAATTTATTACAAATGTACGTATATCTGAGGGAGATTTTTTACCTATAAACATATAATTAATACATATTTTGACACGATCATCGAATAATTTTTGAAACGTTATGGATTTTATATTTCCAAACGTATTGTTCCCTTGATTCCACTTACTTACGAATTATTGTTTTACAAATATTATGCATAGATATCAAATTTCCAATACGGTTTTAATTCATCTTTTATCACCACAACTTTGTAAAAAGACTTTCGGGTCCTAGTTGGTAAGACTCCTGTCTTCCAGCCTAGTGTTGGGAATTAGATTCCCGCTTGTGTTGAACGTATAACGTAAACGTATATTTAAGGTTAGTTGAAAGGGATTGCCACATGGTAAAAGTACGAAAGTGTAGTATAAATCATCATTTAGCGTTTTAGAAAATTAAATCAACATTTTCTTTAAAACTGCAATATTTTGAAGATATTGACGAAAATCTTAAAATAAATATTAAAAAAAGTGGATATGAGCAGTGAATTGCTCATGGAAGCTTTATAATTAAATACAAAGTAATATATAGGTAAAAAAAATATTTAGTTTTTATAAATAAGATTTTTAGAAAAAATGTGAAATTGATAGTAAATTGATAGGGAAACCGCAGAAGAGAATAGGAAAATCATTTGTAAAGGGTTGATAACACAAGGCTTCCCTATGTATCAATACATGAAATACCCGCTGGAAGTCATCCCCACTAAGATCTGCAAAAAGGTGGAAGGATAGCTGCGATTCAACATCTCAAAAGAGGCAGTCCTGATGATAATAGGCCACAGATCTAATTTAAGAGATATACTTAAGTTTTTTCATAGAAATAAATCAAAATTTAAAATAGCTATATAAAGATAATTGAATTATTTCAGTTGAAATGCACAAAGTCTGAAAACCCTATATTACATGTATAGAGTGAGGAGATGGGGCGGCTGAATATCGTGGGGTAATGCGGGACAGCGGGTAGCACGGGACGGCCGGAGACATCGGGAATATTAGGGGTGAAACGTCGCTGCGACTCATTCAAGTGGGATTTATTATTTATCCCGGCCGCATATTCATGCCGGCGCGGCGCGGCACGGCTATACAGCGCGGCGCAGCGGTGTAAAGCGCGCCAGCAACCTGTCGCTGCTGCTGGCATGAATATACTTATCTATGTGTCTACTATAGCTAGGCATATAAACTGGAATATACTTAAGTATTAAAAATGCGTACTTTAAGTACGTACCAAGTGTATTATTACAAAATTTTATTTATTAAACATTTTTCAAATAGACAAATCTCCAATCCACAATGATTATATTTTTGGTGTATTCAATCTTGTCAGACATAAGAAAAATAATTGACCTCACAACATTAAATAAGATTATCAGCGTATATTTCAACAGTCTAGTAATGGTTCAGTTTGTCAGGCTAAGTAGTTCCTTATAGGCCCACCAGGCAAAATAGTTAATTCCACAATTACATATGTAATATAGTTACAAATAATTATTTGTATGACGCCTGTAAAACAATACTACTTGGAATGCACAATCAGTATGGGCGTTGTGTGGATTTCCGTATTATACAATAACCTTGACAAAAAGTATATGTAAGTCATTCTTACTCGAATGAATTAAATAAATAATTTGAATTTGCTTTTTTATTGTGTTGGGCAAACCTTGTTCTGTGTTTCATTGTATAATACTGCTTACTTTTCAAAATTGATTTTTAATTGTTATTTTTGTATAAAAAAGTGATTTATCTGTTAAAATAAATAAAGTTTATTTCAATTTTTCATGCTTCAAAATATTACGCTAGTTAAATGTGTATGTAACATATGTCATTGTTAAATCCCGTCTTAAAAAAGTATTCTATTTAATCTCATAAAAGCCAGCTCGTAGTTTGCATTCACCTTTATCTTCTTCACGCCTTCATCTTCTTTTCTTTGGTGTATTATATATGTGAGACATCAAAATCATACTTTTGAAATTTATATTTATTAACAATACTCGTATCAAGTTTATTATAATAATATATTTTTTAAAGAGAGATTAAAAATAACATTAACTTTTCGAATGTTGAATCGTTGTCAAAATTTTCCTTCTATTTTCCACTCCCATATATTGTGATTTCAATTGATATACCACAACATAAATCTTAGACACCACACACTTATTTCACCTTTTCCTCGGATGTCTCTTTTCACAAACAAATAGACGAAGCAAAGGGGGAAAACAGAAAGAGATATATATTGTGTACGGAGAAAAATATATTTTCTGACACTGAATTGTGGTCTAAGTGGGGGCAAAGAGAAAAACATTACATTTCAGTAGGAATATTCATTCGAAATAAAATGTTCCTGCACTTGAGTTTCGCTACTGTACTTGTACAGGACGACTTTAGTAAATCTGCCGCCTATACGCAAATAAAACAAAACAAATTTTAAACAATTAATTATCGTTGTCGAAAACCATATTTGCTTTATATTTTAAGAAATAACACACATTTCCTTACTAAAAATTCTATAAGCATTGGAAATAACATCGATGGTTTATTTTTCAAATTTTGTACGAGTACTTAGTCCTTATAACGGAAGCAAATTGCACATTAACTGATTATTTTGAAGTATTGAAGAAGTACTCATTTTAAGAACAGTATGGCGTGAAAAAGAAAGAACGAGAAAACTAATTATTTCAATTATATACATTGTTATACTAATTATTTCAATTATATAATTATATACATTGTTTATACTTGATTTTTTTTCTCAATATGTCACCCTAGCAGAATTTAAGTTAATAACAACTTATAAAAATGTGATATCAAACAATCACCCACAATTTACTTGTTCACAAAATGCAGTACTTTTTGTAAGAATGGCGTTTTGAGAGATTCATCATTGTAAAAGGATAATATAATTATCTAAATGTGTTGTAGAGCTTAATTTGTGACATCACAATTATGTAGTGTTCGTGCCGTTATTGAATGCTTACAGTTTGGTGTTAAATTTAATAACCTACGCGTATTTTATGCTGTCCTTACGAGATAAAAATGTTATTTTTTTTATAACTGAAGTTGACATTCCAAGCAATAAATAAAATATCGTTCCTTGACCATACCTTCCCTTAGTGAATTTCTAAGCTGCTTTATTACTAAGGACGGCCCTGCTATTTAGAAAGGAAGTGGAGTCATTGCTCATTGCAGTAGTGCAGTTGCAGTGATACTATTACGGAGCGACCTGTCTGGTTGCATACATCAAAACAGTAGAGCACTCCAACCCCGTCTCCCGTACTTCGGGCGAGACCGGGAGGCTGCGGGAGCAAATGCAAAAAGCTCTTCGCAGAATTCTAAAAGCTCAAGAGAGCCTCCTACCTGCGGTGTGTTTATTTATATTTTATTATATATGTGGATCAAAAAATTTTATTGAAAGAATCATTTTCAAGTTGGCTTTTTAACTGCTTCAAATTTCATTTAATATATTTAAAAAATATAATAAGTCTATGATTGTTATACTGTAACATAGAGGTATTCTTAAGTGAATATCATTTTACCCTGATTTTTTAACGAAATTAACATGGTAAAATTTCACTAGTATCTTTAAATTACACAGTTTATTTTAAAAATGTGCTAGAATATAGTGCTGGAAGATAAGTGTCGTGATCAAGTTGGTTACAAAACAACCTTTGAAATGATTTAAAACATATTTATACTTGACATCAAGTGCTAATTATATTTTTTTAATGACATTGGGTTTTTTTATCACATATTTTAAATATGTGCTCACGTACCAGTTACGAGAAAATATATATTATAAAGTAATTATGGACCTCTTCATCATAATTTAAAAAATATTAAGTGAGGAAAAGTCAAAACAGAATACATTATGAAACACATCGTTGGAAAAAACAATGGCATAATAATATTTGTTAAGGCCTACAGTTCTTTTTCAGGTATCTATTTTTTTTAAACATTAAAGCTGTTTCATTTTCAATAATTACACTGGCCTGAAAATTAAGGTCTTCAAAAATTCTTTAAGAAATTTATAAAAAAAATTAAAAATGATTTGGGACGCGGAATTCAAAATTGAACTTAGTTATTCTGTAACACATAAATATTCCACAACCTGTAATGGCAACATAACTAAGTGATTCATTCACTCGTTATTGAATTTTATTGAGAAATATGATCATGAAATACTTGTTCTATGGCAAATAAAGGATATATTTATTACAAAAACTATTAGATTACATTAATTCACAAGTTAACTTTAGTCAAAGTTCTTGTACTGCCTTTTCTCTTACTAGTAAAGCGCTTAATGCTAGTAGAATGCTATTAAGAGAGATAGATGCCACTAACCACTAAAATGTTATCAGTAAAAATCACCAATAAAAGCGCTAGTGTATGAATGCTTTTAACCATCAATACCCTATTCCATATATTAATGTTATATGAAAATTCATTTTAGTTTTAGAAGAAACTGTATATTTTAAGTGTCATTTTTTATTTCAGCAAACAAAAATACACGAAAGAGCGATATTTTTTTAAAGAGTTCTTTAAATGCTGGTCTGTTATTTATATTATATAAAAACCTAAATTTAAATTATACGAAATTCAATCTTAACTTTATTTTTCCGTCTCAATATTGTCTACAGCCAGACATGTCTGAATCGATATGGCACCGTACGATTAAGTTCATGTCTCTTAGAAAAAAAGACATCTTTCAAGTTGTCCAAAACTACATTCCTGACATTGCACAGTTCAATGTTGCAAACTCTGCAAACGCAAGTGGACGGGATCCTGTCACTCGACAGCACTAGGGGTGTGATTCAGAGTGGGTAGGGGTTGAGATAGGGGGGGACAGGATATGAATCTGGTCCCGTGAGATATTCAGCATTTCAGTACTATTCCCGGTGCATCATTCCTAGATTGTTCTCTGTCTATTTAGTTTGTCTGTCAGAAATTTAAAGCTTAGACTTAAAATGTTCATATGTTCCACCTTCATGATATAATACTATTCTCTTTATTTAAATTTTGCAGATATTTTAGCTTTACGCAAATAAGGAAAATTTTCTTTCGCGAGTTATTCACGATTTGAATGTAACCTCTTTTGCGATTTTTACTACAGATTTGGTTCACAAATATTTTTAGACTAAAAATGTCCGAGTTCTACCAAAGACAAATATGATTTCACATCAATCCTAAATTTATATATGTCTACATATAAACCATTATACCGTTTAACTGTCGAGTAGACAGTGGAGAGAGATTTTCCATCGCGACACTCATATTACGCCTGTTCATATTCTTATATCTTATAAAACAACTCCTTCGATTTATCTGATATAGTATTCCCTTCTTTCAAAATATAAATCACTTGGTTCAACTATACTTTTATTTGGTCTTCGTCTACCATACCTTCAACTCACATTTACACTGTATTTTTATTTTGTAGGTATTTCTTCATTCATTCGTTCTATAAACTCAAACAGTTTTTTCATAATATTTTTATCTGTGTAAAATTGAAATTTAATATATGTCAAACAATGAGACTTATTTTTTTGTATAAATAGTACATACGAGTATATATTAGTCGATCGAAGTAGATCAAAGGTTTTTAAAAATAACTTACCATATACTGTACAGGTATGTATTAACATTGCATATTAATATTTTATGAAAATTTCGTAAAAAGCCATTTTAAATTTTAATTTAGTCAAACAATTTAAGATAAAATATGTTTAATGTATTTTTTGTAGCTTTGTAACAAAATCTACTTGTTTATATGATTTTTATTTTATTTTCTTTACATTTTTTTGATAATTTAGAAAAATGATAGATAAAGATTAATTCTGATTATTCAATAAACAGTTAAAATATTAATAAAACAAAGGATAAATGATTTCGTTCAAAGGACCCAGTTATTCTCCCATACATTTCCAGGCATAAGACTTTAATCCAGCTCATCCAAAACACCCTGACTGTCGTCTCGGCCGGGTGGTGCCTCCTTCCCTCCATCGTGGTATTTGACAATGGTCTCCCCAGTGGATTAATATTCATCCTGAGTCATACATATGGATGAGGTCAAACGCACAGATGGCCGGGGAGCATGCTTTTGTAAAAACAGTTCAAATCCTAAGGATATGTGGAAGTTAATGCTATAGTACACGTCACAGTATTAATGGAATTCGAAAACAACCTCTTGCAAATAATGGTTATATGAAGTAAGTTGATATTTTTTCAATAAATAGAGATGTAAAGTTTCTAACTTCACACATACATACATATCATCACGCTATTTCTCTATTAGGGTAGGCAGACGCCTGACTAGCCTTTCACGACACACATCTTCTACCGCTTTTACATTCATACACCTTCTCAAACAACTCTACAATATCTCTGATTTTTACAATTCATTCTTTTTTTCAAAAATATCAATAATTTTCTTTATCTTCCATCACGTCTTTCACTCACATTTACAGTGCATATATGTAACATATGGTATAAGTACGTCTTCATTAATTTGTTTCGCATCTTTTTACTATCTTATAGTGCTCTTTTTCATGTTGCTCAATACATCAGCCTTAAATCCTCATTCGTCTTTTATCACTTCGTTCCGTATTCTGCCATACATTGTACTCCCATGTATTCTTCTCAGTGCACGCATTTCGGCAGTATTTATTCTACTCCTTTCAGTATTTTTCCTCGTCCACGTTCGACTTCTATGTCTGAAAATTTCATAACATACTTTAAATATCACTTTTAACTTTTCTGAAAGTGACCATATTCCACAGATATACGCGTATAAATATCATAACTTCATATTTTAATCATATCTTAATAGAAGGAAAGATTTGATATACTCGTATCAGATTTCAACTGAAAACAGGAAAAAAAATCACATCAAAATTTAAATGATTTTTCTTTCAACATAAAAAATTCGTTAGATACTTTTCAATAAGTGCTGGTTTGTATTCTAAACATTTCAAGTAGAATATCATTCTTTGGAAGTTAGCGAACATATTCATGGGAAATTATTGATGCTTCTGATGCCCGCGTCCACATTGATGAGACCTATTCAGGGCAAATCAGCCCCACGTTGAGGCGAAGGAATCGTGCTGACTGAGTGCATTTCTAAAGGCATTCATCCCGCACGATCACTGCGAGGGTTCCGGCCTGCAAGCTACTATGGAAGGGATGCACCATTGCACCATCATACACTATACACCGGTTGTTGCGATATCTTGCCACCGGGCGGGCATTGCCATCTGAAATGTTTTTTTGTACAATTCAAATGTATATTTAATAATTCTACAAAAACAATAAATCTTACTTCTAGGAGACTTTCGTACTATGTAACAGAATTTACAAAAAATATTTATTAAATAAATACATTGGAAAATATTTTATACATAGTAAAGCTGGTATTGATTTTTAATTGATTTTTCTGTGTTACGTTCTCGTTACTTGTTTTTAATTGCGATTTATTTTTTAATTTAAAAATGTTTATCCATTATTTTTTTGTATCAATACACAAGAAAAAGTATTTTATTTATCGTAAGCACTTTTTTTTATTTGCTGTATAAATTGGTTTTCTCCTTAATCTTTAGCGAGGTTTTATTTTTCTTACTTAAGTATTGTATTATGGATTGAATTTAATTAATCGTATTTTATTATTTTTTACATTGGTGTTTTCATGCACCAATATAGAAAAAAAGTATTCATATTTTGAAAGATGTATGTGTCCTGAATTGCTAGTTTTCTTTATCTCTTATTTTATAATTTACTAGCTGAAAAGTCCATTCAAATATGTGCAAAAACAATTACTCAATACTGGTTTATTATTACACCTTTTATTCTTACATGCTATCTTTTCCGATGGTACCGTGTATACTCTGGTATCCGATAGTACCGTGTATACAAACCTTCATATTATGTAATTTCTCTTGGCCTGCCGGCGTTCTTTCATTTTGCTTATACCGGTCTTCGTTAGAGATTTGTGATATTCGATTCTCATGAAGAAATTTTATTTGTTCAACGTTTATAGTTTGTCACCGTAGTTTTTCTTAGTTTTGCAGTAATGCACTCTTCTTCTGTCAATCTGGGACTTCCAGGTATTTTAAATCGATTGTTTTTTGTAAAAAGTTCAAAAGTTAACGGTCGCACCAAATGTTACTTACTATCTTAATGCATTCAGTACATCAAAAAAAATCAAGGGTTTTTCCCCTTTTTTGTAATTTTAACATATTCTCAAATTATGTTATATATCGCTTGATATTTATTTTATTTTTCAGTGCATGCGAATGATAGGAAATGCGTTTTCAATTGTTTTGTAAAAAGGTAGAAAAATGTTTTGTTTAAAAAATAAATGACCATATTTAATATTGCAAGTACCCACTTTCAAATTGCCGACTCGTTTTACTTTGAGAGCGTATGTTTCAAAATTGGAATAAAAACCTAACGCAGAAGTTTCTGCATATATATTTTGTTTCATTTTCACTTTACGGTCACAGAATGTTTTACTTCATTTTCAGCCTTACGGCATTAGGCATATTAAATTGTATATCATAATACAGTACTATGATATGTACGAGTCAAGAACATTTATGTGTAGTTTATTTTGTCAATAAATAAAACCATTTCCTAACTAGAAATATATACAATCCAAAAAAAAAATTAATTAACATATGAATTATAAAGCGTCTATTAAAACAAAAACCTCCTTAAGGACGAGATTCTAATGTATTCAAAATCCAAATTGATAATTTCAACCCACACTTTTAATTTCATATTTTGGTGACAAAGATATTAGGTCCTTACATATGAAATTGGCGTTTTGTTTGGGAGGAACATAAAGTTGATTTTTTTTTAATATAATATATTTATTTAATCAAAGTATGTACCATTGCTATCTATGCACTTTTGCCATCTCATAGGTAGTTCATCGATCCCTTTACTAAAAAAACCATTCGGACGGGAATCAATAAAATCTTTGAAGTCGGTTTGGACTGCCCCATCGGAGTTGAATTTTTTCCCTTGCAAGAAGTTATCCAAATTTCGAAAAAAATAGTAATCTGTTGGGGCAAGGTCCGGAGAGTACGGTGGATGTCTTAGATATTCCAATTGAAGCTCTTCTAATTTGGTAGGCGTCTGTTGTGCAGTGTGTGGTCTAGCGTTATCATGAAGCAGCAGTGGCCTAGAGCGATTAACCAGCCTCGGTTGTTTAGCAGCTAGCTTTTCCATCATGGTTTGCAGTTGCTGACAATAGACATCTGCCGTAATCGTCTGGCCAGATTAAAGAAAGCTGTAGTGAACGACACCAGCACTAGTCCACCAAACGCTCACAAGTAACTTTTTTGGAGTCAATTTTCGCTTGGGGCATGGTTTGGCTGGTTCGACAGGGTTCAGCCATTGCGATGAGCGCTTCCGATTATCATACAGGATCCACTTTTCATCACAGGTAATGATTCGATTCAAAATCCCTTCATTATTGTGCCGGTTGAGTAATGCAACGCAGCAGTCAACGCGCGTTTGTTGATTTGCTTCACTCAATTCGTGAGGTACCCACCTTTCAAGCTTTTTCACCTTCCCAATTTGCTTCAAGTGGATTAAAACAGTTTTATCACTAACACCGCAGCCTGCAGCTAACTCGGACGTGGTTTGCGATGGATCCGCTTCCACAATAGCCTTCAATTCTTCATTATCAACTTTGGTCTCCGGCCGTCCACGGGGCTTGTTCTGCAGGTCGAAATTTCCAGAACGAAAACGTTGGAACCAAAAACGCACTGTGTTTTCTTTTGCGGCACCGTCGCCATACACATCATTAATCCTTCGAGCCGTTTCTGCAGCACTGGTGCCACGGTGGAACTCGTACTCGTAAATAACGCGATATTTCAAGTTTTCCATTTTGTAAACTGAGTGACGCAAAGAAAAAAAACAAATGAATTATAATTTTCGAAACACAAATACTTGAGTAAATAGCTGTATAAATTTGAATTTGGAATTCCTAACCAAAGAGAAGATATTTGAGATCAAAGTTGCCAGTACGGCAAAACGCCAATTTCATATGTAAGGACCTAATATTAATATTTAATTATTTCCTCAAAAAATCTTGCAATTAAAAAATAAAATCCATAATACAAATGGCATCTATCATCAAGTGGCGGCGAATGTTCCCAGTGACGTCCCATGGAAACCGTTGCGTTTCACCACGGCTGCATCGCGGTGCACGATGCTCCGCTTCACCGCCACGCCACACACAGCCGCACTGATGATTTATTATGCTGCGCTCATAATTGATGACGTCATTATCATTTATGATAATGACGTCATTATATTCCACGGCGACGTGGCTTCTCCCAACGGAGGCTACGCATAATCATTTTAACCCATTAGAGACGATCGGCAGATCAAACGGTACTTCACTTGGGCACACACGAGCCTGTGTCGAGAATTAATCTGATTACGGCTCGGACCTATTGGCTCGGAAATACTTTTAATTTCGTTTTGATCAAAACGTTTAGCCGTGTATTCATAAATCGTTTGATAAACTAGATGCCTGTCGTTTATCTAGTTGGCCTTCTGAAATCACTTTGATAGTATGAACAATATCATAATACAGAATATAAAAAATATGGCAAATGAAAGTACAGGGCCAGAATGTTTGATCACCGAAAAATACTGAATACTCGTACATCAGAATTATCTTCTTGTTTTGAATCATTTCCAAGAAGAGTAACTAGTTATAGAGAAAAATAAACTAGAAAATAAAGTTTTGTCCTATTTGATAAATTGTAAAATCTCGACCTTATGCTACAAATCGCGATCCAGACACTTTCTGCTCGACTTATGTATGATACATCACATGACATATAAACATATAATCTCTTGAATAAAACAGAATTAATTCATTAATATGGTACTCTTCAAGCTATCCTCATTGATGATGCAGTTATTTTAAAGTGCATTGTGTGGATTCAACATTGGGTAACAGTATTGTCTTCAGATTCATTAATTGAGCCTTCAGGTTAGTTATTAGCTCACTGTTCACCTTCGTACGTATTTGTAATGCAACTTTACGCCAAGATGTAACGATAACATTCTTGGAGTGAAAGAAGACAAATTTCTTACCAACTAGGCCGTGGAGATTGCCGAAAACCAGGAGAAGTGCTTTTACATTACAACCTGACTCTGTTAAACCTCGCAGTAAAAGACAATGTCTATGGTAAAAACAAACCACATTACGTGCAAAACATTCACCACTTTTTACCAAAGGAAACAATAGGAAGTAATTTATTACTTTCTCCTTTTGCAACTACCGTTCTATCCAATACAGTACTTTTTATTTATTTTCGGAAAAAAGGACAATGTTCGCGCTTTTCACCGAATACAAAGCATTCCCTATAATGTGCAATCGTTAAATACAGAGCTGTACTTAGTATGGTTTCTGCAAACAGCGCACACGCGATAAGAAGTACATTCGCAACTCAAAGAAACACAATGAAATGAATTGACTTTCAGATTGAATGCGATTTCTTTCCCTTTCACTAACTTCCTCCTTCTTCCGTAGCTTTTTTGAATATCCTCGAAATTATTATTGTCATAGCGGAAAGAAATAATTTTTTTAATGAAGCTTTGGTTATAGTTTGAAATATTATTATATTTAACTGCAATTTTTAGCTTACAGATTACTACGTTAACTTGAAATTCTCCACTGAGTTATGAAAACTGCAAGTATTTTGATAACGTTAATAAATAAAATATTTTGTAATGTTGTGCTAACGCATATCTTCATATATTACAATGTATATGTTTATTATTTTACTTCAAGATACGTTTTGTTAAAACATCCATACATGTGTTTAAACAAGTTTCATTAAAGAAACTTTAAAGTAGCGATGTTACAGCTACTTTTAAATCTAATGTTACTTGCTAGTATTATATTGTAACTAATTGCCAGTTACTCTTCTGCTTAAAACAATATTGACTCTTAGTTATAGCAAAAACTAGATATCAAAAGAAAGGTATATATTTTACCATGCGTTTTATGCATTTGGTTTCTAATCTTGAATGAGAACTGACTGATTGCTGGATGCAAAAAATTGCAAATCACATCGTCAAAAAATCATTAAAATTTATTTTTTGAAACTTTTATAATATGAAATTTTAATAACATATCAACTTGTCGATTATCGATTTTACTTCACCATAGAAGACAAATTAACTTATAAAATTGGCCGATAAACAAACACATTACACAAATATGTCCTTAGTTCAATCAGAATTATCTCTACGAATCTTCCTAGAGCCGATAGCGATGCGACATTGTATACGATTTCCAGTATTTATCTACCCCAACCCCCTTCAGACGAATGGTTCCTTCAGTATTTCACGTGAGCGGGTTCTCTCACGCAGTACGGAGTTGACATTAGGTTGCCGCTCCTAGAGTAGCGATAACGGCCTCCACTCACGCGTTCCTCCTATATTACTGCCTGATCGCTATATTATAACTCTCGATAGTTGCCTCGTAGCGGACTGACTTGACGTGTGCGGGAGCCATCACGTTGTTCTCGAGTCGAACAACTATTTGTCGCTTCTGAGAATGCAATAACGGCTACATTTTGTACTGTGATATTAATAATACAAAACTCATCGGTTTACGACTGTGAGGGAAATACTACGATAAAGTACGTTGTAGAGGTTATATACATTTTAATTAAAATTGATTGATTAAAACTGTCCAAATAATATAAGTTATTGAACAAATAATGTTTACTGCGTTCACTCCAACGGTTGTTAATATACTCGTATTTCTCCAGTGATATAAGTGTTAACATCCATCCAGTTAGCAGCGGATACATCCAAACCACTTCATTACAACTTCCGATCATGAACCCGGAGCCCTGCCTCGACGCCCGCCGCCCGCCGCCTTGCGGATAAAATATTTGCCCTGGCCGTGTCCTCCCGCTCGGATAGACCCGGCCCGGCATTTAGTTACCACTGCCAGGGTGCAATGGCATTCATTACTCACTCGCTTACACTTGAGACTCCACTCCGACCAGACTTATTCTATACACTGCGAGTCTCGATAGATCCATCTAAGATTTACTTCTACCTTGGACTTCATCACTTTATTCTCCATGAAAGATTTGGATATGATGACGAAAATATTAGACAGATTTTTAAATATAATTTAAAACATAACAATATTTATATTAGAAATGTAAATGTTCTCAGTGTTGAACATGTTATTGCAAAATTGAACAAATAATATTTTTTTTATTTACATGTATCAAACGTATTATATTTAAATATATCTAGATATTTAAACAAAAAAGGCTTTAAAATGATTGCTAGGTACAAAAAACATTACTAGCAATAATTAAAAAAAAATTAACTTTGTATATTGCCGAATATAATTAAATATAAACCAACAAGTTTTGAAAGGTAATCCTCTCTTTTACTTTGAGAAAAAGAGAATTTTCTCTAGAAACTTGTCGGCTTATACCATATAAATGATAAAATACATTTTTTTATAAAATGGTTTATTTTTTTAATAATATTTTCATAAAAAGAATGTTTGAATTTAAGTGGAATTATTTTATGCACTTAATAAGAATCGATTAAAATATTTTTTGTTAATTTATATTTGGTTTTAATTCGTAACAAAACACTTTATTTTTTAACAAACTCTTCTGACTAGTGAAATTCTTTATAAAATAATTAATTGCAAGTTGAAAGAATGAAACTCTTTTTAAAAAAGGAGATGATAATAAATAATTCTTCACTTTTTTACTCTCTAAAAATCGTTTTATCGATTGGTCAATACACCACACTATCGTCCACTTAAATATATCTAAAAATCTAGCTGCGAACTCCGCAAACATTCTCAAAATGGAGCGTCATCACTCGTTGTATTAGATGTGGGATGTTTAAAGGAAATGTAACGCTCACACTTACATAAAGCACGTCCCAAAGGATGCTAACCGTCGTACCGTCTCTATTTCAGTCGGCAATAAAAGTGAAGAGGCTTGTTATATCCTTAAATGTGGCTCTTAAATATTATTTTAATTGTAACGAACAACGGCAGTAAGCGAAACCTAAGCTCTGTTATACGATACTTGAGTCAATCACAAAGTTCATCTACTAACATCCGTAGTCCTACTCACATTTTGATGGAAAATTGGACAAATTAACTCAAACTGTGGACTATTTTACTGTCCTCAACATTTTAACTTGAAATATCGTCACTGTTTTGCTGACAACTAGTTCCCTTTTAACACTTCTTTTGTTTCCACTGACGAGACATAGTTTAACTTTACTTTTGTTATTTCAATTTATTGTCCTACTCAAAAAGTCATTGTTTTAATTTTATTAACAGGGGTTGTGTTTTAACTTTTTGCTAGTCAGATTTAGATGCTTAAATATATTTCTTATGTTAAACGATTATGTTAATTAAAAATTAAATATAGCTTATATTAAACACTCTGAAGACTTCCATGGCCCAGTTGATGACAAGTATGTTATTCAACCCGTGGGTTCCATTCTTGTTGGTTTCCATTTTTTAAATGAATTCCAATCTAATTTTCAAATAAGGCTCTTAAGTATCATTCTGATTGAATGAATGAGACTTCCGAATGGCAAAAATTCCACCAGGATGTACTCGTATTATTTACACCCAAAATGTATAATAATACAATAACATTATTCTGTTACATATTTTATGTTATGGTTAAAAAAAGAATTATCACAGTTATGCAACATTTTCATTTTGTGCTGTGAGAGATTTGTCCTTCATAGGACATAAAACTTTTTCTATGACATAATTACAAAAAAATATCGTTAATCTAATTTCCATTTTCTTCTGTATTAACATTTGTATGTGTTGTTTAAATATTTTTGTGTTTTTTTTTTATCTAAATGGTTAAAAAATTCGTTAGCGTTACTAAATACATAATTTTCCTTTTATATATTCATATATTTTGATTTCCTGTTATACACATATATTTAAATTTATCAAAAGCATCGAAACGCTTAAAACATATATTTAATTTATTAATGCACAAAACAAATACTGACACAAAACGACATACCAGTATCTACGAGTACTTGTAAGACTTAAATTTGTCAAATGTTTTTACGAGTGTAAATTCTGATATCGTTCACGGAGCCCTTAATTATAAAATAAATTTACTTTGCAAATACGTCATATTTATTATTCATAATACGAGTATTATAATATTTTGTCAAACTCGCGAGACATTTACAAGTTCAGGGTGCACGATATGGCGAATTCCATATGAAGGGTTGCGAGTTTAAATCCAAAATAAAATAGACAAAAATTAAATAATGTTATTGATAATATTAAGTTGTATGATAAGGTGTATGAATGAAGAAAAAGTGAAATATTTGTGTAGAGATAGGAAAGTCTGGCGCTCTGTCCTCTGTATATTACGGTACGGAAATGATTTGATGATATGTATGTATCTTTTAATACAATACAAAGATCAATTTTCCTTTTGTAGCTTGTTCATATAAAAATAGTATAATAATAAATAACCTAAATTTAACTTCCGTTACTGAAAGAAAACTATAGTTATTGTTTTTTGCGATCAAGATTATTATTGCAATTGTACATAAATACTTACAATTAAATCATGTGTACACCTTTCTACCAATGTAAAGAGGAAAAATGTCCACGCCTTTCTACCATACAGCATGTGCCTCTTCGACATTTATACGTCTCGTCATACACACTTTTCTGTTTTCCCACTTCTTACTTTCTCTGTCCTACTTTTTTTAGTTTCCTACTTATATTTTTTTTTATTTTGCTTTTATGTAAAATAATATAATTGTTATCCCTGCATTCCGTAGTCTATAAAAGTAACTTAATCCCCAAGTAATTGACTCATGAGATTTCGGTCACTTAACAGTTCTAGAAAATGAGTAAATATTTACCATAATATTTACTCATTATATGATAAATATAAATGTTTGTTCCACTCTATGAAGTCATTATTTACTAATGCTGAACACCTCATTACAAATACATGCATTTTAGCTTTTAATTCATTCAATTCCATGGTACCTTTCAACAAATCTTCATTAGGGATATAACATACGTATATAAGAGCCTAATTGGGAGACAACTTTGTATTTAGCTCCATTATAAGGTCTTTCGAGTGAACAATTACTGAAGTAGACACGAAACTCGCAGTTCGTCATGACAAAGGTTGGCAATACCTCTCGCACTTGTCTATCTCTTAATTATTATTACCAAAAGAACTCGACCAAACAAAAACGTTTTTCAATTTAAAAAAATCGGTTACCGTCGGGTATTGAACCCGAATCCCCCGGTTGTAAGTCAAATATCTTACCCACTAGGCCACGAAGATTGAGATCGAAGTGTTGCCTGTCTATTGCTTCTTTTAATTTTGTTGTTTTTAAATTCATTCAATATTATTTCAACTAAATAAGCCTTAAATAAAAGCACACAGTGCACTAAAATCTGATGGTTAACGGGATTATTTAACTAACAAATGAATCCAGGCCTGGTTTTCCATTGAGATATTTTAACCTTTTGAATTAAATGACGTTCTATTTCTAAAGAGTTACATAGCTCACATTATTTTTAGAAGGGCATATGAGTTGTCAAGTATTACAAACAAAAATAAGGTATCAGATATGTTCGATGATTTCGCGACTGTTTTCCTGCAATATAAATTATTTTTCGGAGTTATTACCGTGTTGAGTTGACAAGAACGGTTGGTTAGATGAGTGCTTCTTAGATACCTACCATAACCATATTCAGTCATATTTTTTGACATCGTCTTGAGGATTAACACTGCAATGCTTCGAATATTGGCTATCATTTATTCCAACTCTGCATGGCAACAACTCTGAACAATATTTTAAATGTATGTAAAATATTGTTTTTTTTTATTAAATTACGCCAAAGAGCACTGGTGCAAAAGCAAGTATATTATCATACATATGGAAGCCCTCATTCGTACTGTCGTGTGTGTACAGTGTATGCTATTGCGGATCCCGCCAAGTGTCTAGGAGTTCTGGATTCTGCGGTGCCTAACCGCATGACTTTGGAGGTTACGCACAATTCACGAGACGTCACTTGATTACGTGGCACCAGGTTTTGTTTGCGGAGATAAACTTTTCTGAACAATTTATTACACGAATGAGACAAGCTATGCCAGCCGAATCGAATGATTTAGGGAAACTTTTGATATTTATTTTTAATTCATGAGTCGTTTAGAAAACATTAATTCGAGTAATGAAACATAGTTTAAGAACTTGGATAGAAAATATGACTGAAAAAAATTGAAAAAAAAAGACTGAAAAAAAGACGAATAAAACGAAAATAAATTTGCTATTTATTTATTTTTCTACAAAATAAATGACACTTTAGTGTCCTTTTTATATCACAGTTCAAACTAAAAACCAAAGATAACCTATCAACAATACCAAATAAAAAACAATTCAGGATACATTTATATTTCAAAATATGATGCATGAAAATATCAATGTACAGTATATATAACACGGAAAGGGAAAAAATATTAAATTCAATTAACAATACAAGACTTATAAAATGCAACTTTTCACTCAAAATATAAATAATATCTCAAAGGGATATTTTAGGACAAATTACAGAACAAGGAAATATACTTAAGATGAAATGGAATAATTAGGCACCCAGTCAAGACCCGGGATTACGGAAGTTATGTTGCCTTGTTTTTATGACTTTAATTTCTGTGTTCGTATTGATTTTGTCACAATATATTAAGCCTTTTCAGAACAATATCATTTTTTGTGTAAAATAATTAAATATCTCACAAATGTTCTGATCGCAAGAGCTAATAAAAAAATTAAATACTCATTTAAATCTAAAATTGAAACGACCTCCGTGGCTTAATTTGTAAAAAGACGCTGTGTTCCAACTCATAAGTTTCAGGTTGGTTAACATTATATTTTTTAAAAGTTATAACCTGGTTTTTACTTAAGGCTTATTTAAATTATTTTCTGGTAAGTGGAAGACTTTGGCTCATAATAAAAAAGGCGTCAAGTTGTAACATAAACTACAAAATTATTGTACAATTCAGTACAGCTGGTGTCATTGTAAATACAAATTGCGTAAAAATACGAAAATTTACAACCCATTCATTTGATTGGTGATAATTTTGAAGAGTTGTTTCGTTTGAACTCAAACCAAAGAAAGAATTTCATAAGTCACCGGAATTTCCAGATGACGCAGTCCTTCCATCCACCCTTAAAACATTGATAATCTCTAGATAAATGATGTTTTAAATGTAGAGGGCTAATATATATTAAGTCAACATTGTTCATAATACATATTTGCCCTCTACATTTTAAAAATCATTTTTCACGTTATTCAGATGACGTTATATATTGTTAAGATACGC